>JAKTSO010000066.1:0-59963 GCA_030580275.1 Groenewaldozyma sp. yHMH443
TCCCTTGGATTACCGCACGGCGGACCCCCCGGGCGTGCCCTAGGCGAAACTCCTTATGCAGCACCCTCAGTAAAATATAAATTATATTTTGGGCCGCTAATTTTTATTTTATTAAAACCCAAATAGGGTATTTTAGCAATCAAAAAAGACGCAACCAAATAAAAAAAAAAAAAAAAAAAAGAGCGAGCACGGACTAAAAAAAAAAAGATTCCGCCAGGGGCAGGTAAGACATTTCTGAGCTTCTGCTTTGAAGCTTCAAACAACATTTTTTTTTTCTGTTCTGTCACTTGCAGGAGGTAGCGGCCACAGAACTAGATGTCAAGGCTGAGTTCTCACTGGATTCAGGCCCTTCGACATCGATCAGTCGGAAGGCAGTCGCCGCCGACTCGCCGGAGAGCAGAAAGTTACGCGGGAATCTGATGAGCACAGCCGCACGGGCCCCCACCTCGATAGATAAGGCGAGATTGCTCTCCACAGAGCTTTCTCTTAAGAAAAAAGAGAGCCTTCTGGTCTTGGAGCCCTGGGTCCACATGCTGTCTGCTATATCCGTCACAAACGCCTTGATACCTAGCTAGCCCAAAGTAGGAGAGCCCATGTCTTCCTGAATTTATAGCTACTCGCTCGCTGCCGCCCAGAAGATATTATCAATCCCCAGTACTGTGCGATCGCTGATAACTGAGACCTAGTTAAGGTTACTGCGTATTAAAGTTTGATCGAGCTTTGAACTTTACTAGGCGAAATGCAACTATTGCCGGCCGAGTTGCTAAAATTTGGCTTGATCACAGCGCAGGCCCGCGACTCCTCAAAATCATCTCACCAAGGGGCACAGATAACCAGCCACCCAGATTTAAATCAAATTCCTCTGAGCAACCTCTGTACAAAGCAGCAGTCCAGAGACGGATCAGGTGGTCCTACGAGCTAGCAGAGCGCTCGTTCACACTTCACTCAAGAGGGCTGGCTGGTTTGCGGATTTGATCTTTTGATCGCGGAACGGCTAGCCGCACGCTAACGCGTCTACATATGGGTACCCTACCGAGTTCATATAGTACCTCCTAGGATTTTTTTCTGCCCTCAAGAGGGCCAAAGCACGCTTATTACGAGAGTCTTTTCTCTAGAGGAGAAGTACAAAGAAAAATGGACGGCGACCAAGTACCGGGAGAAGGCGGCTCTCCGAGCCAGGCGAGGAGAAGTGACCTGAAAGTATCACCACCGAGGAGGGGAAGTCCAGCACCGCTAGATCTCAGAACAACCCCTCCTCCGCCTATGAAGCATGGTAAGGAAAGCGACCATTCAGCTCCAAGCCCTCATACTACCACCCCGACAGTGAAAACAGAACTTGGACTAGTGTCCCCCATCACGCCTGAGGGGCCATTTTGGCGCAAAGAGAGCAGGACCGCCAAGGATCTACCAAAGATTAACACTTATGGCATCAAACTTGCTTTCGAGAGCATATCTAGCCCCACAGATATGATTGGCCGTGGCGCCTTTTCGAAGGTGGTAGCGGTCCTCAGTATTCCTACTCGGGCTCCCCTCGCCCTCAAGCTACCAGCACAGCCAAGAAACTCCGACCGTATCATACGCGAAGCAAGAGTTTTGTCTTCTCTCTTGTCGGGCAGTGAGCATAGCGCCGAGGAACACGGCATTGTTGAGTTCTTGGGGATGTACACAGAGCCGGTCAGCATTCTCTTCAAACGATACGAGCTTAATCTAAGAGAGTATATTCTGAGGTGTGACTCTGCCCAAGATCCCCACGAACCTTTCGTCACTCTCCAGTACTGGCTCAGTACTTCTCAATCACTGTGTACAGCTTTGATGTTCTTGCAATCCCAGAACATCCTCCATTGTGACATCAAAACGGACAATATCTTACTTACCAGCAACGGAGCTCCTCTGATAGGCGACTTCTCTTCTGCTCGCTCGCTGTCTTCACAGCTTGACTATGATCATGAATCTGCTGAAGCCTTCGAGTCCTCAGCCGCATTCTCAATGAACTTCTCGGCCCCCGAGTTGCTACAAACAGGGAAGCCAGCGCAGCCAACTTATTCGACTGATACATTCTCGCTGGGAATGGTTCTGCTTCACGCAGCCACTGGCAACGAGCCGTACCAGCTCGCAGCAAAGGGGTTTGTTCAGAAGCTTCTCTGGATCAAGAGAGGTACTCCGCTAGAGGTCATTTCCCCCGAGGACCATCAAAGAATTAGCAAGATCAGGCCCATACTTGACGCATTCCTCACGAGCCGCGAGGATCTCCAGCATATCAGGAGCCTACTGCACGCTCACTACTAGCACTCACTGTTTCACAGCTCCAGCCTGCTTACTCGGGGACTCTGGGGGCCTTTCTGCGAGGAGACTGCCCGTTTCCCTTGTATTTTTATTTTAGCTTCATCGCACCTCTGTAGGTAGCTTTGCAGCTGTGTATTTTATTCTTAATATTATTCTCATCATGAACTTTTCCGAACGCCTTACTTTCAATTCAGCATTGCCACAAGCTCAAAGGTCATTGCCTCATTCGCGAGTATGAATGTTTGGTATTTGAATTCAAAATTTCACCCGTACGGACTGGAATCGCATGTTCGGGACCTGCGTCGGCCGGGGCAAAAGCCGGGGCTAGAAATGGTTTACGGTAATTACGTAAAGCTAGCTTACATAACTGATGCCAGTTTAGCGGAGCCAGGCGTAATCTGTTTAACTAATGACTTTTAAGCAGCGACCCACAGTTGGTATACCTGAAAATTGATCGCTGCAACACTGCAGGCTGGAGTAAACACACATGAGCTTAATCCGTGGTATTTGGGCGACGTTCAGAAATCTCACTGCAAAAGCCTTAATATTAGGCTATTGTTGAGCTATAACATATCATCAGGTCCACACCAAAGGCTAGCCGCCTTCAACAGCCTAGCTTTGAAAGACAAGGACGGGTCAAGGTCTCAGGCAGCTCACTCTTGCTACAACTACTAGTTGACAAAGTCAAAAAAAGTTGGCTCTGGCAACCGGAGACCTGACTTTTTTTATTGGCCAAAGACCATAAACATCCATCATCAAAGTCAAACTTGCCGTCTAGTCTCTTGGGACCACGCGTACAGGAGGACCAAAAGTAGGAGTAACCTGTGGTTCTCGGCTGTTTGGGTGCATATCACCACTTTGCCGGCCTAGGGCACACGATTTCAACGCATCATAACAAACTATTCTCCCAAAGCATTCTATTTTATACAAAGTGTTTCACAGGCGCCAGGAATAGGGTACCGCTGCCACAAGTTCCGCGGCTCATCTAAGGTTGCTGTACACTATGAGCACATCCTCACCCGGTATAACCCTAGACGCGGCCGTGAAGGAAGAGGATGACTCGATGAAAGACGTGTTGCTGAACACGCTTTATGGAGATAGTCGCGGTTTCGACACGCCGACTGTGGAGAGCCTGGAGATATCTGCGGCCAAGGAGAACGATATAGGAAGCCTTTCTACCAGCTTGGCGCTGAATGCGGACGAAACTGTTGATACAGCCGGCTCGGGTCCTGTGCCAAACTTGAATGTAAGCGAAGACGCTGCGAGAGAGGAAGAGCAGAGAAGCAGGAGCCAGTCGGTTGCACCACCCACTCCTATACTAGACAGGCAAAATTTCCCTCTCACGTTTGCCAATGCTGTCTCAACTCCCTCATCCAGTCTAAATCAAAGTCATCATTTCAACAATGGCAACGACACAAGTGTAGGGGATGGTAATCCAGAAAATTTTCCAGACATGCTCAATGGAAACGGTGCAGATAAGAGCTCACAACAACCGGGAAGTGTCCAGGAGGATGCTTCAAAGGTCTCAGCCTATGCGCGACTCGACTTCGAGTCCTTCACATTCTACGTCCAGACTTTACAAGTAATTTTGGGGCGTAGAGCAGAAAATGGGACTGGAATGGTGGACGTGCATTTAGGGCCAGCCAAAGCCATCTCTAGAAAGCATGCGAAAATATTCTACAACTTTGGCACGCAGCGATTTGAGCTTTCGGTACTTGGAAGAAACGGAGCTTTTGTGAGCGATACTTTTGTCGAGACTGGCTCCACAGTTCCATTAAGTGATGGCACCAAAATTCAGATTGGGCAAATACCTTTCACTTTCGTTTTGCCAAATACTCCTATCGATGAGAATGCAATTAGGAAAGCTCAGCCAGAGGAGTCTGGTCCATTGGAAGTACAGGGTCTTTCAGAACATGACATCAAGCCAGAACTGGAGGTACCTGCAGCGAGAGCATCTTCCTTTTCCGCGGGGACCGCTGGTGCTCAAAGTGCAACGCCGGAGATTGATGACTTGCTGATAGGTGCTGACGCCGATGATTTGACACCAACTGGCAGTAGTAAGGACACAAACGGAACATCGACAACAAGTAAAGTAAGGGCATCAAAGAAGAAAGCCAAGAAGGAGTATCTACCGGAGGAGATACCAGAAGAGTTCAAGGAAAAGCCTCCTCATTCATTTTCACATCTGATAGCCACAGCATTACGGTCAAGGTCAGATCGTGACGGTATTTCTTTGTCGGAAATTTACAAGGCTATACAGAAAGTTTTTCCGTATTACGAGTACTGTCCTCCTGGATGGCAGAACTCGGTGCGTCACAACCTCTCCTCTAATAGAGCATTCAGGAAAGTGGCAAAGGAGGGCAAGGGGTGGTTGTGGGGTATTGATGAGGAGTATTTTGTGGAGAAGGAACGTCAAAGGAAGAGGGCAGCAGAGGCAAAGGCTGCTAAGGCTGCTGCAGCTGCGGCCGCCGCCGCTAATAGAGCTGCGCAAGCTGAGGCTCAAGCTCAAGCTGAGCAAGCTAAAGCTAAGGCCAAAGCAGAGGCAGAAGCCACGGCCCAGGCAGGGTCCGAAACATCACAAGCCTCAGCAAATATTGCCACTAATACTAACGTGGAGACGGCAACTAAAAACACTGAAGTGGGGACCGCTAAGTCTCAAGGAGGCCTCACAACTGGCCCTCCTGGTGCAGAAGTGGGTTCACCGGGTACCACAGCTCCTTCAACGCCGGCTCTAGCTGAACCCTCGGCCCCAGCTAGCATACAGATCAAGCAAGCCGACACCAGTCTGGTTGACCCTGGTCTGGTGAAATCTGAGAGTTCTACCAAAAAAGAAAAGGAAAAGACGATCGCTGAGCTAGCTAGACAAATTGAAAGGTCTAAGCCGACGTCCAGCGCAGCGAAACCTGGTCCTGGTCAGCCTCTCAAGGCCGGATCAGCTTCTCCCCCTATCCCGGCTCAGGCTCAAAGTTACCCCACAGGACAACCTGCAACTCGTACCGGACAGACAGCTGCCAAAGACATCAAGAGCAGCTCAAGCTCGCAAGCAATGCCTCCGAGCACGGCAAAGCTGTCAGAAATGAACCTATCAAAGGATACTTTACGTGCATTGGGGCAAGTACAGCAGAAACTGCAGGCGCATTTGAGATCAACGGGCCATGCCAATGCTGAGAACACGGCTCTTCTGACCAACGCATTAGCCGTGGCTATCTCACAAGCTGCGAGAAAAAATGGACCCAACGGCGTAGCAGCCCTCTTAAGCGGAAAGAATCCCGCTCAATTGGCACAAGTTCTTCAACAAGCGCTATCAGCAATCAATAAAGCCAAGCCTAGAGCAGCCTCAGTAACTCCGGTTTCTGGACAGTCCAAGTCTCAGTCACCACAACCACCGTCCTCCCAGATCACACCACAACCAAAACCTCAGCAACAGCAAAATGGAAGCACAGAACAGAAGCCTAGTGCTGCGGCGACACTGTCACAAGGACCTCAGGATAGCCAGCCAGGTACAGCCATATCAAAGTCAATTTCGCCGCAGGAACCTTCCAAAATTGTGGCAGAGAACGAGAAGGGACCCAAGAGCGAGACGAAGAAGGCTGTGGGTAGCAGTCCTGCTGTCAAAGAGCCTACAAATGCCCCTCCAGCGTCGGAGTCTGCCCCATCTCCTCAGCCTGCTGCCTCGAAACAGAGTAGCCCTTCAGAAGCTGGGGACAGTAAAAGCGCAGCTCTGCAGAATGCCAGCGAGAAGTCGGCCCCAGCTGCCTCCGCTGCTGCGGTAGATGCTGGTGCAGCTGCTAGCTTGGCAGCATTGACCTCTAAGGCCACGAAACCTGGCAATAATGGGAAGCCACAAATGTCTGCTGCAGCGATCCAGCAGCTACTAGCGCGGGTAAGCAAGGTCAAAAACCCGTCCCCAACAATTCAGGCTGCTTTACAACAATTACAAGCGCATGTTAACAAGCTTTCGGCAGCGAAGGGACCCAAGGATGAAACAAGCTCCACGGGAACCAGTTCTAAGAGGGCTGCCGATAATGACCTGAGCAATGTCAAAGTAAAGTCATCCAAGACGGAGGGCTGATCACCACTGCAACATCTCCACGTTTTTCCTCTTTTTGATGTTTTTTTTACGAAGTAACGCTATTTTTTATACGATTCTTCAGTGAGATGAAGTACATATTTAATCAAACAACCATCTAATCTGTGAATAATGCCAGTATCTTCATAGCTCTTTTACACGGCTGCTCAGTTTCCTCCTGTGGGTGGGAATTGAGTTAAAACATTATTGAACGAGCCTTCCGCGGCCTTGGCTGCCCAGAACTCTGTATCAACATTATAGTTACCATGGTACACCCATCCCTCCTCAGTTATATGATAGAGGTTGATCGAACCTCCGGAGTATGCGTCTCTGTGAGTTGCTGCCAGAATACTTCTCTTACCCAATGCAAGAGCCTCTTCAACAGACAGGTCCCAGTGATAGTTTGCATCCAAAACACCAAAGGCGAAAGTTTGACCTGAACCCACGCAGAATAGATCACCAGGCAGCCTCGTTCCATCAGAGTCAACGTAATAAATCGCTGGACCCTCTTGCTTCGTGTAACCGCAGATCATTGTACCCATTGACAAACCGGCGCCCTTGTAATGATATGTGATGTTAGCCAAAATCTTTGAAGCCGCTGACACTGTGATACGCTCCTTGTTTCGAAGCTCGTACAGTCGGCATTGCGACCCGAGCCAGGTCTCCCACACTTGACAATCAGCAGCACCTCCTGCCATTGTCCCCAATAAGAATGGGTTGATCTCGATAACCTTCTTGACAGTTTGGGATGCGATCCACGATCCCTGGGTTGCCCTGGAATCAACAGCAACAACAATGCCCCCCTTGAACCTGAAAGCTAGAGTAGTGGTACCATGTGCCAGCTTGATCTTGGCGTCCGGGTTGGTGGAATCATCCGTATGAGCTCGTAGAAATGCGGCAGGCTAGATACTGTTAGTAAAGGTGGCGACCTCCCCATAAATCATACTGAGGGCAACATACTTGAGAGATTGGCGGCAAGCTTATGCTTGGGCTCAATGCATCCACGTTACCAGCGTTATCACGACTCCATTCATCATTAACTCTTTCAACAGAGCTGTTGTGGGTGAACTTTTGAGCTATAGCATCCATCTTTGATGCTGTGAATGACTCCAAGCTAGCTCAGGTGGTAGGGTCAATCGTTATCGAGGTAACCAGATATTATACCGCCCCAGTGCCACCGACGTACAAAACTCACAGTAACTACTAACTCAGGAGCTCTTAAAGTTGGTGCTCGATCACGACTTTACATCAGCCGGGGTTGGTGAAGTGTCAAGATTCTGACCACACTGGGTGAAAGAAATTTGTAATCTGTTGTTTTGATTGTCTCCACTGTACAGGAAATTTTACTATTTTCGAAGGACATCTTCAGCAAGTGATTTGCCGTGATATTTTCTGTTGCCAAAAGACATACAAATAGAAAGATAATCATGGCTGAGCAAGTTGAAAAAGCTGTTGACAAGGTGAAGGAGGTTGCTTCTGATCTCGCCTCAAAGGTAACCGAGGAGAAAGAAACCTCCGCCACAACCACTGCTCCTAAGGAGGCAGAGACTAAGGAGGAGACTGCTACGAAGGAGACTACAAAAGAAGAGCCAAAGAAGGCACCTGTTTTTGGATCTGCTTTCAAGACGTCCGCTCCTACAGCTGGTACGAACGTGTTTGCCGCTGCTAGCAAGCCTGAAGAGTCTAAGAACGATGACGAATCAAAGAACGACGACGAGGAGGCTCCTGATTCACCAGATGTGCACTTCGAGCCCATTGTCAAGTTGGAGAAAGTCGACGTCAAGACTAACGAGGAATCAGAGGAGGTTTTCTACAAGATGTAAGTTTTGTGATACATTTATATGTGGGGAGGTTAAGAAGAGCCGCGAACAAGCTCCTAACTGATGTAGCCGAGCCAAGCTTTTCAGATTCGACACTGAGGCCAAGGAATGGAAGGAGCGAGGGACTGGTGATGTCAAATTCCTCAAGCACAAGGCTTCCGGCAAGGTTAGAGTCGTTATGAGGCGAGACAAGACATTGAAGATTTGTGCCAACCATTACAGTAAGTTCATTGCGAAGCTGTGTTTGTAAACCCCTCTACGGGGTCACTTGATTTCATCCGCTTAAGCGTGCGTTACTAACTAGTTAATAGTTCTGCCCGAGTCAACCCTGAAGCCTAATGTCGGCAGTGACAGAAGCTGGGTTTACAGTGTTTCTTCAGATATCAGCGATGGCGAGCCTGAGCCTCAGACTCTTGCTATCAGGTTTGGAAACAGCGACAACGCTAATGCATTCAAGGAGAAGTTCGAGGAAGCTCAGGCTTTGAACAAGGAAGCTTTCAAGCTTTAAGGAGTCTAAGCGATACAATGGAGTTGTCTGACTGCGATAAGCTGTCCTACTTGGTTGGCGTAACAAGTCGGTAAGGGCTAGCACCTAATATGTAGAAAAATTTCAAAAGCTATCTATAACACATATCGTTCGGGATTCCTAGCATAGACGGTTCGATTTAACGCGTGCATGTTCATTTTATCTTCCCACTGAACCCAGAGTGATCAAAGCGTAACTGGGCAGGAAGTTGAAATGCTCAAGCCGACATGCCTGTGTGACAAGCTACTCCGTGAAACCGCTAAGATCAGGCTCAGGCAGGCTCTGGCAGGCTCAGGCGGCACATGCACTGTCAGACTAACATCTAACAGCATGGGGCGATCGGCGATCTTGCGACAGATGGTTAACATGTTACCACTAGTCAAAATTGATTTAAGGGCTTTTAGCCCTAACCAAAAGTGACATTCTACCTGATCGCGATTTGAAGTGCTGACAGATACCGATGCCATAGTAAAATTTCACATGAGGGAAAACCTTTGAAACTCAACTCAACTTGGTGAATCTGTTCAATTGATACCTAATTATTACCAACAACACAGTTCACAACAATGGTATGTCTAAGATGTTCGGAAAGCTCTATTTCAGGTTGAAGGGATTGATGGAGAAGTGCTCGAGTTGTTTCCTGAGGTGCGGATAGTCCATGGGAAGGTGCTTGTTGAAGTTGAAGTTGAGGAGGACTTGATTTTGAAAGCATCAACCTCTCCGGGTCAAACAGCTGTGGAGAGGATAGGGAACTTGTGCACGAATTCATCAAATGCGAACCCTTATTTTTGGGCTAAATGGAAGGAAAATACTAACTGCTATGTTCTAGTCTGACAAAACCGCCAACCCTATGCGAGAGCTCAAGATTGAGAAGCTTGTTCTCAACATTTGCGTCGGTGAGTCCGGTGATAGGCTGACCAGAGCTGCCAAGGTTCTGGAACAGCTTTCCGGTCAGACCCCTGTCTACTCTAAGGCCAGATACACCGTCAGAACTTTCGGTATCCGAAGAAACGAGAAGATCTCCGTTCACGTCACCGTTCGAGGACCCAAGGCTGAGGAGATTTTGGAGCGTGGATTGAAGGTGAAGGAGTACGAACTCAAGGACAAGAACTTCTCTGCTACCGGCAACTTCGGTTTCGGTATCGACGAACACATTGATCTGGGTATCAAGTACGACCCCGGTATCGGTATTTACGGCATGGACTTCTACGTTGTCACTGGCAGAGCCGGTTTCAGGGTTGCCCGACGAAAGCATGCTAAGGCTAAGATTGGCATTCACCATCAAATCTCAAAGGAGGACTCGATCAAGTGGTTCAAGCAAAAGTACGATGCTATTGTTTCTGACAAATAAAGGGAGCTGTAGATACTCTGAAGTAAAAATCTCCAGAAAGGATATTTAACGAAAGAAAAAAAAAACCCCCAATGTTCTACTGCAAGGGCATTTCATACCAACGCATGAGATACCTCAATTTGTTCTAATGTGTTGTTATTATTATAATATATATATAACTCAAGAAAGAAAATTTCTTTGACCTCATTATTCGAATCTCCAGGATTCGCTTTTCTTTGGCTATGGTCGCCTTTTGTTATGAATAAATGCAAATTAGTTCTCTATGACTTCAGAGATTCTACTGAGTTCACTGAGGTCAAAGAACTTGACGTCTCCAGCCCTTCTTCGTCAGAGTCTTCTTGTAGGCCGCTAAATATTCCCGTCGAGTGATTGAAGCTCCATCGTAATAGTATGCAATACATGTGCCAAAAATTGAATTCCGGCCAGAGTTGAGGCACAAATTCAATCGTCGTTGAGCTTGTGATTTGCCATAAAAGGAAGTCACTAAAGCGACTCACCCCGCTAGTACGGATGAGCAGATCCAATGGTGGACACCCTTCCGTATAAAGATGGTCCTCAAGGGTTGTTGCATTTATTGCCTCTGGATCCAACTTGTCAAGTTCCACCTCGTTAACAATCTCCTGGATTGAGTGGGTGATTTCGTCTCTTGCCGTATAAGGGAAACATATGTTGAGTACCGCTTTTTTGTTATTGATAGTACGCCTGGTTACTCTGTTGACAACCTCCTTCACGTCTGGGGGTAGCAGGCTCCTGTTGCCTATGATTTTTATCCTAATTCCATACCGCTCAGCAATTTCCCCATTACTACACAATTGAAGCAGCTTTTTCTTGGCAAGCTCCATCAGAGTCTTCACCTCGTGTTCTGGCCGCTTGAAGTTCTCTATTGAAAATGCAAAAACGGTAACAGCCTTCACGTCAGCGCGATAGCACAGTTCTAGTATATCTGAAAGACTGTCAAAACCAAGGTTATAAATGTCACTGCTGTCTGTCTTTCGGTTCTGTAACTTTCCAAATCTTCGGTTTCCATCCATGATAAATGCAACATGCTGTGGCATGGGCCCAGCTTTCAGAATGCCCACTAGGAACCCTTGAATAATCAAGGCTCCCTTCATCAGTATTGGTATCTTCTCAAGTAATCTCCAGGTCATTTTGAATGATATTTTGACCCCTCCTGTGTTTTGTGGTTTCCTTAATAGCCCCCAACGCCCGGTCTCATGTATCCCCAGGCGGGATGTGTTTGAGGAGTCCGCTTAAACTTATGCTACAGTGTTCCACCAGTTCCAATTGTAACACTCGGAGGCCACAACCCGCTGGTCTGACCGTCCAGGGTTGAAAAGTTCTCTTGATGCAGAGATTTCAGTATCAGATTCCCAGTAAGTCAGAAGCTAATATTGCTCATCAGAGTCCCAGCAGATCAACCCAAACAGCAGTGGCCTATAAACTTCAAGAACCCTCCGCTATCGTCGAACAGTCTGTTGAAGAGCTGACAGCTTCCGGTGCGCTGGCTACAGTACTGACTGATACGCGGGCTATTAGCTGTCAGGTGTACCGTTTCAGCCTGGAAAGTGTCAGGATCGGTGCCTCCAGGCTTAGGTCATCGCATCACAGTTAAGCACTAGCTGGCTCTCTGTCGCGCTAACCTTTGTTGAGCGAGCACAAATCACGGCGTGCCTGATAACGTTAGCAGGCTCGACATCAATGGCGATCCCGCTAAAGTAAGCTAAAACATGTTGAAGCTTTGATCTTAGCCAGTCACCTCGTCGTTACAGCCGCCAAGTAACTCCACGATCCCGCCCGGAAGACCTTTTGAAGCAGAACAGAAAAATAGTGAGATACCCGGTTCGCGCATTGAGTAGCCCGAGGACTTGAGAAGAGTCTGGTAGAAGGTCAAGGGATCACTCGAGTGTTATAACCTCAAATTCAGGGATATTTGTATGATCTCAGTTTTTGCATAGTTGTTGGGCAGCGCAGCGATTTGAGGTTGTGAAGTTTTGAGGTGGGGAGCATTACGGCGGCAATTGCAAGTGATATAACTCCAGGTTGGTGACGGTACCCGGTAGTTTAAGTTGTGCAAGAAGGATGCTCAGGCTCTCAAGATGCGTCAAGCTACTGAATGAGGGCAAAGGCTCTCGAATCTACTCCAGCAGATCTTCACTACTTGGTAGTGTTTTATCTGCAAATGGAGAAGCCTTCAGAGAAGACGCTGCGTTCAAGCATGCAATAAGGTCTTCTGTAAAGCTCGTTGAACCGAATGAGCCGATTCGAGACCCCTTTTCCATTGTGTCAAAGGAGATGTCCACGCTCGCCAAGAACATTGGCAGTCTGTTGGGGTCTCATCACCCCACGTTGGACAAAGTGGCCATGTATTATTTTCAGAGCGAGGGCAAGCATTTACGGCCACTAATTGTACTTTTATTGAGTAAAGCGCTTGCTGCCATCCCCCCACAGGAGAGAGACCGTGGGTCAAGAGATGAAAGTGACGTCCAGGCGCATGAGCCAATGAAGGGCGAGGGTATCGATGATCCCCTAAGTCCACTTGGCATTTTGAACGGAATCAACCCTGATATTGTTTTGAATCCTCTCAGCAGGCCACAGGACTCGTTACCCTACGAAACAAATGGCATCCTACCCAAACAACGGCGTTTAGCGGAGATTGTGGAGATGATCCATACCGCATCTTTACTGCATGATGATGTGATTGACAACTCAGATACCCGCAGGAGCCGGCCGAGCGGAAACATTGCATTTGGAAACAAGATGGCAATTCTAGCCGGAGACTTCTTGCTTGGGAGAGCATCTGTCGCCATTGCGAGACTTAGGAACGCCGAGGTCATTGAGCTTCTGTCCACTACGATTGCCAACCTCGTCGAGGGTGAGTTCATGCAGCTCAAAAATACTGCTGTTGATACTACGGCAGAAGCTAATAAGGCAAGCTTTGAGTACTACATTCATAAGACGTACCTCAAGACTGCCAGCCTCATGTCCAAATCATGTAGAGCAGCTGCAGTTCTGTCTGGAGCCAGAGACAACGTGGTCGAGGCATCTTACGCATATGGTCGAAATCTGGGCCTTTGTTTCCAAATTGTTGACGATATGCTCGACTTCACGATATCGGAGGAGGAGCTTGGTAAGCCTGCGGGCGCCGACTTGAAACTTGGGCTTGCCACAGCACCTGTTCTGTATGCATGGGAGCAGTTTCCAGAGCTGGGCGATATGATTAGGCGCAAGTTTGATAGAGAGGGCGACGCGGAGCTTGCCAGAGAATACGTTCGGCGGTCCGGCGGTCTTGATAAGACCAAACATCTTGCTGAAAAGTATGCCAGCGATGCCATAAGTGAGCTGGATGTCCTCCCGCAGTCCGAGTCGTTGCTAGCTTTGCAGAATCTGACGAAGGCTATCCTCGATAGGAAAAAGTAAGCTTGAAGCTTTTACGCTGGAATAGCATGTGCCCTAGCACGTAGGGTGACCTTGTAAATAGCTAAACGATACATATAACAGCTTGTATGACATATACCTATAGACCCGAAAACCGGAAGTTGTTCTACAGGTTTGTGAGTTGTTGGCCTCCATAATTTCAGCAGATCAGGCGCACAACCGTTCAGTGGTGTCCCACGAACGATTTGCTTGAGCTTCAGAACAAAGTTTTGCCCCTTGTGAAAACCCCATGATGACGGTGGAAAATTTCACGTCAACAGGTAATGGCCCTGCAGCAGGTTTGCTTTCGACCTCGCAGGCTCAGACATACAAGTACTATCAGAGAGCTATACAGCCCCGGGACAATGATGGCATGCTTACCCGCGCAGCGAACGCTACAGAGGAACACGCAAAATTTAACGTGCAATCCGTTATTTCACTTACACCTGTTAGAGTAGCAGCTGGTATCTATAAGGTCTTGTGCTCTTCTCCTAAGCTAGGGCTAGGAAACTCGGCCATATATCCCAAGTATATGCTGCTCTCGCATGGAATATTTAGCCATACCTACTCTCTGCTGCCTGAAAGGGTAGATCCGTTTCGCCCCTTGGCGATACGGCCGCTAGCGACGTACTCTACCACGTCGCGGTACCTTTCACACGCCACCATCAACGACCTCACGACGCTATCTGCATTGGGTGGTCATGGGGAAGAGAGAGCTGATTATAAGACAAGCGGGCCGTCGAGCATCAGAGTATGTTTGTTCAAAGACTCATTTCAGACAGGGCACCTTGAATTCAGAGTGAATCAGGTGTACTCCTACCAGTGGATGACGGAGGAGTATCCACGTAGTTCGGGGAGATTTGTCTATGTTATGCATCGCCAAAAACTGCGCAGTGGGTTCAAGGAGCCAGTAGCTATCGTCTCGTCGGCACGGTATCTCAATCCCACCGATGGCTCCAAACTCTGGTCCATAGAAATTGACACTACAAAAGTTGATCCGGTCATTGCGTTTTTGTCGTGCTTTTGCGGCAGAAATGTCCATCCAGGAGGATATTTGGGGGCTAAGGTAATGGGCAAATCCCCCCGGATGCCAAAGCCATTGTTCAATACGGCTTTTGAGGACGACTGTATCAACTTCGTGTCAACAAGGGCCGTCTATGATAAGTCAGGCTCAGAGGATGAAGATGAGCTGGATTATGACGATGAGGATCATCCGCCCCGCTTCGTCAAGGTGTTCGCAGCATCAGTGCTTGATGAGTACTCGATACCACCTGCAGTGCTCAGATTCCTTACTACCCAGTCCATGCTCTACGCCGAGGCGATAAAGCTTGAGTACGGGTTCGAGTGACAGCCTTGCTGTCGGCAGTATTGAAGGCTTTTTGTTTTGAAGCATGGATACTGTAGTAAGTGCGTGAGTTGCCTTTACTCAGCAGCAGTAAATTTGCGTGAGTCTCGTGCCGAGATCTTGAATTTGATATACTTTTTGAGAGATCGGCAAAAACTGTGACGCGTCGCACGAGATTATGGTTGGACGCGCCGCGCGTTTTCAGCACATCGAGATCAAGATCTGCATAAATTCATCTGCAGCGGGGCGCAACTGGCGCGCGCGCAGTTCGAATCGACAATCTCGAGTAGATTGATTTTTTCTATAGACCAAGTTTAGCTCAAATGAGGATTCCATTGTGACTCGTCGTGCATCACTGTCAATAGAACAAGTTTTGACATTTTAGGTGAGCTTTCAAAAGAGGTCAGCGAGACTGGGCTCAGCGTTATTCTTTAAAGCCATGTCACTTTTCCAAGTATGGGAGAGCCACCGGCTGAACTCAGCGAACGGCAACAATAGAACTAGTGGCAAGGAGCAGATCTACTCGCGGAATGACTGCGAAAATATCAAGGTCTCAGAGGAGGCAATGTTTACTGAGACCGAACAGGTTAATAGAGTCAAAAAAGGAGATGACGGAAATAAAGAGAATTGTGTACCCCAGGCTAGTAAACCCAGGGTGAAGAGCAGTGCTGTAAGAAGGGCAAAGTCACGAAAGACTGGAGAATTGGAACCTTTTGTCTCAAGAGATAACCATGCGAAGCGCCTCAAAAGGTCGCTCAATTACACCAGACGCCAAAACGACCTAATGGAGAGCTGTAAGTCGCGTCCACAAAACAGCGCATTCGTTTTTCTTGCTAACCTTTCTTTTTAGTCCTGTACCATGAGCAAGCCAACTACTACCAAGTAGAAGTGGCTGTCAAGTTTCGTCAAAACGTCTACGCTGTCAAATGGATACCCAATGCCAACACGCGCTGCCCTCTTGCATACGGTCTTCAGGATGGCCGGATCTTACTAGGGACTGACGATCTTCATGACAAATTCCTCGAAAAAATGCCAACGCTGGGGCAGAAGGGCTCATACTTGGTTGACATGGATGTTCATCGTGGTGGAAAACTTTTAGCTCAGTCTACAAGCCGCTCGTTTGTGGTTTACGACATTGAGACTCAGTCGACTTTCCACTCACATTCTTCTCCTGAATATCCCAGGAAAATCACATATGGCGAGGATTCGCGCATTCTTGGCTATTCGACTCGAAAGGGGGTTATTGGAACTCGTGATATACGAACCGGAACGGATGGTCTTGTTATAACAAACTCCCACTCGATCAACCTACCGCATCTGAAAAGAAATGAAGTTTGTGTTACAGCGCTGGAATGGATGAATCCCCAGACTCTCGTTTCCGGGGGTGAGCACGATGGACAGCTCAAAGTCTGGGATTTGCGTGGCACTAATAGAACCAAGGGCAAGCAGCTACTACGTACCACACAGCCTTTGCGTGATCAGTGGGGCAAAGCTTACATGACAGGAACTACAGCAGTCAAAGTGGACCGCCTCACGGAAAAGATCTGGGCCTTAAATCGAAATGGCCATCTCTACTCATTTGCACTGTCGGACGAGTCCGGCAGGGTTGTAGACGATACTACCTGCCCTGAGCTCAATGTGAGCCATTTCAATTGTGGCCTGAGCTTGTTGGATGGCACGCTTGATGGGTCTTATGGGTTCGTGGTTTGTGGGGGGGCTGCTGGCGTAGTTCTTTACCCTCGTGTTCCCGTCTCCCCTAGCCTGCCGTTTTCTTATACACCCCAATGCTACTTTGTGCCATGTGGATTTGGGGTCGACGAGTATAACGAAGCTGACTTTGCATCTGTGGAATGTCTCCCCAACGGGACCATACTAGGTACCGTTGATAACACCGAAGCGTACGCCTTCACGCTAGTGTATGATCGATACCTGAGCTTCAAGCATGATAACTGCACAGCAATTCCCGAGATTTGGCCTGTTAGGTAGCTTCTACAGTAGCATCAGAGATGTCACTCATGAAAAAGTTTCATGTCGAGAAATCAAAATCTACGTTCGTAACTTCATAAATCATTCATCTACATTATTGATTTCATCTCCTCAAAAGCTTGTATCCGTCGCCTGTGAACTCCAGCTCCTCTTCTTCCACCATCATCATCAAAAACTCATTGAGCTCGTCCTGAGTCTTTGTGTATGGGGTAGATTTAGGAACTAGCATTTTGAGAAAAGAGTGGATTCTTTCCAGAGGCAACGCCCCTAGATTTGTTAGCATACCAGTGATGTATGACCAGTACACTCGAAGCTCTTCCCGTTGGCTGTCCTCTGCGGTGACAGTACCAGCAGCTGGTGCAGCCGAGACGGAACGGCCAGAGCTTGCAGCAACCGTTGCTGCTTCGAGATGAGATCTGGGACTCAACTCAGAGCGGGCCCGTACCTCGTCGTCTTGTGACTCCACAAGGAGATAACTTCCAGGATTGGACTTGTCGTCTCTCAGCACACGCTGTGACTTCCAAAAGGTAACAGCATCCATAGCTCTTTCTTTAGATATATTCAGCGCCTTTGCCAAATTCTCCAAGGAAGTAGGCGTATGGCCTTCAAACAAATGTATAAGAGCAGCCTGGTCAGGCGTCACCTCGAAGTCAGCTGTGCGGTCCTTAAATTTGAGGCTTAGAGATATAGTTCCCGCGGTCATGATCCACTGGAGCTTACGACCAGCTTTGAGCTTCTTGAAATGCTTCGAGTAGTTTGAATATTGGTGGGCCATTTTAGGGGGTAGATTGAGCTCTTCTTGCTTGAACTGCGGCCAGAATAGTCTTGATAAGATCCTAGCATGGAACACGTCGCTAACTGGGTGCCCCCCGCTTCTTGAGCTTTCATGTACCCGGGCATCTGCTCGCCTGCCTTCCTTCATATCGCTTACCATTACGTCGAGGTTCTGTAGTTCCCGTTCACCGAACCTCATCTTGAGCAGCTCAAGCTTCACTATCACACCTTGGACCGCGGATTGGCTCTGAAGCATTTCCTTGGCAAACACATTTACAAACTCCTTGACAAAAATCTCCTTGTTGTCGTACAAAGAGATCAAGCTGTCAATTATATCAAATGAGTTTTGTTTGATAAAATCTGCTGGGGCGTCCAGTGGATCTGGCACCCATGCAGGGTCCAGCAACCCATCTGAATCTCTAGCATCATTAGTGGACGGATTGGAACTGTCGGAGAGCTCCTCCGCCAGGGAACTTATCTCAGAATCTGGATCTCCTAGAAGCCCTGCGACAATAACCGCTACTGTATCATCACGTTCCTTCAGATATCTTCTGATTGGACGAGCAACCTTGTCGAGAAGAACGCCTTTGGGATCCAAAAGCACAAATGACCTGATTGTGCGCATATACCCAGAGACAATGTCCACGGTATTGGCTCCGCCATGGAGCAGGCGGCGTGCACATGATTCTTGAAACTTGGCAACGACCGAAGCCCTCTGCGACTTCGAGGTCAAACTCACTTTCAAGTCATTCAAAGCCGGAACTGAATTAGGGTAATCGACAATCAAATCAAACAATTGCTCAGTCCTTAGAGAACAGAGCTCCTGTTGACCAATAAGTCGCATGGTGTCGGTAGTCTTGACAAGTGCCGCACTTCCAATCAGCAATTCCAAGCATGGGACCAGTAGTTCAGCAATCCAGCTTTCAAAACTATCCGCAACAGACTCATGCCAGGTCTCCTCATAGTTATCACGCAGATATTGTGCAGTCTCTAGTTGTACCGCCTGCGCAAGGCACTCCTCAGATTTACCTCTGAGTCCACCGTGTGTCAAATTAGAATAAATACTGATTGCATACTCATTGAGCTTGTGCACGGGGAAGACCGTGAAAAAACTCAGCAGCTTCTCTCCAAACAGGTCTTGCGGGATAGTGAGCTGAACCAACGCCATCAAGCTTTGGTCACATGAGTACAATAACTCCTGCGAGGCACCGAGGTACTCCAGGGGCCTCAAGTAGTGCTTCCTAGCCGCCGCCAAATGTCGAGAAAGCTGTTCAATTTCCCCCGCATCTTCCTTAGTGTTCCCACTAATATTTGACAGTTTAAGCCTCGGGGCAGCATGTGTCATGAAATGCTCCCGGACAGCATTCTTATATCTTGCGACCAGTTCAGCGTCCAAGTAGCCCAGGAAGTCTACAGCGGCTAACACCTCCGTAGTAACCTCCCACAGCTGTCTGTGAGGGCCCATCCACTCCAGAAGAAAATCACGCGCTGACGACAAACCATCTGATAGCTGACTCTCCTGTGATCCCAAGTGATCCGCTCCTATGTACTGGGTAGCCGAGTAAGTGGAGTTGAAGATAGCGTCAATCGAAGCAACGCGCAGCCCACCTCTGACTGTCATTCTTCCTTCGCACAATGCTTGCTCCGCAGCCACCAATCAGCCCAAGTACGCTGCAAGAATTTTGATGATGAACAGGCTCTTTCTGAGTTCCACGAGCAGGGGTCTCTCTGTCAAATTTCAAAAGAGTAGCTAGTATATCATAATAAATCTGCCTGTCGTGTAAACAAAAATAACAGTTCAGTGCGTGCGCTTGCATCGGGTCTTCAGTGATCAGCAAATGAACGTAACGGCGTAACGCCGAGGTTGGCAAACTGCACGTAACTTCCCGATCACGCCGTCACAGCTTCCACAGCTCTCAGCAGCTAGGCAGGACGACGTACGCTAGAAGCAAGTTTAAGGAAATGTGATATATGCACAAAGCTTTAGAATTGAATGAACAAAGTTATACCTGACGCTTTACCTATAGAAAAAAGTAGAGAAGCTGATAGTCCAAATCAGCAAAAGGGTAAAGTCTTACACCACAAAAGAAAAGTAAGGGGATCCGCGCAACGGAGGACAAAGAAAATGAGAGCTAGATGAGGAGCACCAGTAGTCCAACACCAACACAGGGCATAGAAGCCCATGCACCAGCCTGCAGAGACGAGGCACCCGAGGCTTGGTCTGCTGAGATAGTGTAGTTGCCCAGAGTGCTTGTCTCGTTCGAGGTAGACTTTTGTCTAATGCTCGGCGCGACAATTGACTTGGAGGCTGTGGTGGTGGTCGTCTCATTGGAAGCAGAGCGGTCGATTTCTTTGCTCTTAGACACTTGGCAATCACACCCCTCGCAGCACTCCGCGTCACCGAAGAGGGGCCTTCTGGAGAGCAATTCTTCGCCAGGAGAACCGCTCTTGGTGTCACATTGGCCATCTGCACATGCCTCTGCATCATCATCATCTCGGTCCCATGGAGGAGTAGGCATATACCTAAGACCGCACTCAGGACCGCTACAATCTTGCTCAGCCTCTACTGTCTCCATGTGGCCCTTAACGTCAGAGCCCTTGATCTTGGCCTCAACCTTGCGGGCTTGAGCAGAAAACACACTGGCAGTGGACTCATTAGCAGGCATGGTAGCAGAAGGAAGAGGCGCTGAGGTATACTCTGGGGAAGAAGGGGCAGAGCTGGTGACAATGGCACTGGGGATAGGGATCGGGGCCGTGGGGTTGGTAGGAGCAGCATCCTCAGGAGCGGCAGGCGTCTCGCTGGCCATTGGTGGCTCAGGCTGAAGCTCCGTGGGAGAGTTATCGCTCGAGGGGCTATTGACAGGCATGTCCACAACGTTCTCAACGTTCTTGTAGTCGGAGTCACCCTCAAGGCTGTCTCGCTCGGTACACTCATCTCCCTCACATTCAACCTCGTCGTCATCCATACCGCCCTGGAACTTGTCCTTGAAGTTTGGCTTCTGGAACTTGAATTTGCTTCCACCGTCACAGTCATCGCCATCGCAATCACCGCCACCACCACCCCACTTATCCTTGAAGTTGGGCTTCTGGAACTTGAACTTGCTGTTATTGCAGCTTTCGTCATCATCATCGCAGTCGTCGTTGCCTCCGCCGAACTTGTCTTTGAAGTTGGGCTTTTGGAAGCCACCGCCACCATTGCCACAATCATCGCCTTCGCAGTCAACGCCGTCATCATCACCGCCGCCGCCCCACTTCTCCTTGAAATCAGGCTTCTGAAAACCGCCAGAGCTGTCACAATCATCGCCGGCACAGTCCATGCCCCCATGGAACTTTTCCTTGAAGTCAGGCTTGGAGAACTGGAACTTGTTACCGTCGTCATCACAGTCATCACCATCGCAATCAGCAGACTTGGGCATATTGGCAGGGATGTGAGTACCAGAGGCTTGTGAGGGCTGGGTGTTACTGGGGGGCTGAGGAGCAGGCGATTGATGTGGAGGCTGAGTGGCTTTGAGGCTGCTGGACTCACGCTTTAACCAGGACCTGACTTTGGGGACTCTCAAAAGACGCATTCTAGGCTTGGTGGCACCAGCTGCCCACATGTCGTCGTCAGTAGGGGCTTCCTCTCCGTCTTCAAGGTCATCGAAAGTGTCGTGGGCATAGTGGTATCGGTCATCATCATCGTCGTAATCATCGTCCTCGCAGTCCTCGTCATCATAATAGTCGTCGTCAGCGTAGTCCTCGTCATAGTCGTAGTCGTAACGTCTTCTTCCTCGATAGCCATCCAACTGTCTGCGACGAGGTCCTCTCATACCATGTTGAGTGGCCATCAAGTTCTCATGTAGGTCACGGGCTTTCAAGGATTTGATGTTATAGGTCTCAACAACCTCGTATTCGTAATCATCTTCTTCATCATCATCATCATCTTCGTCCTCAGCCTCATCATCGTCTTCATCTTCAGAATCATCGTCGTCCGTGATGGCGGAGCTACTGTCCGAATCAAACTCATCGTCAAGTTCGTCAAGGTCGTCGGAGATATCGTCAACATCGTTCTCCACTTCATCGGAAGGCTGCTCCTTCTTCTGCTGCCTGGCATAGAACTCAATGTGCTCCTCATAATCCTCAGGGTTCTCAAGGTCGCCTTGTTCAATGTCCATGTGCTCCTCTTCGTAAAGATGGGTCTCATCGTCGTACTCATCATCCATGTTGTCGTCGTAGTCATCAACAACATCATCATGATGAATATGCCATTGAGAGCCATCATCACTGTCATCGCCATTGTCGCATTCAGAGTCGTCATCCTCATTATCTTCTTCGTCGTCGTAGTCGTCATAGTCGTCGTAGTCGTCGTAGTCATTGTGGCCATACCCAGCCCTGTCTCGGTAATAGTCACCTTGGCCACCAAAGCTGGGCAAGAATTGACGAAGACCAAGGAAGCTGGAGTAAGCAGCTTCGGCACCACAAGTAGCCATGAGGTTCTTCTCCAGTTCCAGATCAACAGCCCTCTATGTGATTAATGTTAGAAAGATTCCCAAGGAGCAATTCACCAAACAGACTTACGATCGTCGAACACTTCTGGGCACAGGTCTCATGAAGATACGAGACTTTGGCACACTGGCAAGAGATAGAATCCAAAGGGCATTTCTTCAATTCATCCGCTACCATCTTGTGACAGGCGGTGTACGCAGGGTCATCCTGAACGGGATTAGTATTTGTCCATCCGTCTTCTCACAGCTTTAGTTTCAGACTTACACAAAGAGGATCAGCTTTTCCAAACAAGGTAATCAAAGAATTATCAGAGTGCTGCTCTTGAGCATTCACGCACCAAGGTGACGTGAAGGTGATGAATAGCAGCAAGGCTGCTATCCAAAAAATCCTCATCTCAGAACAAAACCAAAAAGCAAGGAGCGGATTCGTTGGCAGCAGAGAATATCCTGTAGAATTTTTCGAGCAGGAAGCAGGAAAGAGAAGGTTGCCGGAAGGAAGAAGGAGGTGTGGAAGGAAGAAGAACGAGAGAATTTCAATTTTTTGATTCTGTGCCTTAGGGGACGGTGTGCTTGAACGATTGGTTGTTCAGCATTGATTCTCTCTCGTGCTGTGAATATTAGAAGGCTTCTACAGTCACGTTTACAGTGGGTCACACTCATTGAAGCAGCGGTGTACTGCGAAATCCCTCCGTCGCAGCCATGAATGGACTGCTCTTCAGTTGCCAGTCGGTTCGAAAGCAGAGTCAGGACCATAGAATGCTGAACAAAAAGCACGCAACGGACTTTTTTTGGACTTGAATGGGGCTCGCGTAGCCCAAAACTTGGTAAGGTCGTTCAAAGTAAACCTGACTTCATTATGCCAAATGAACATCGTTCCCACATCAAGTCGGAGAGTGTATTGTAGTGCCGTCACTTCTCTGATGCGATTGATTCTTTTTTTTTTGCCACCTTTCGTTGCCTCCAAGTACCCACACGTACACTGATTCCGCTAGGCCTGTCTGACTGCACCCGTCCGCTGTCACAGATGAATATCGAACTAAACACAAAAAATCGTCGGCTCACGCCATTTTGACCACTACTTTCGACCACTATTTTTTTTTTGACCGGGAAACTGGTCCCTAGAGTCTAGCGACGCAAGAAGCAAAAACTGACCTCTTGGCCAACCTTAATCAAGTTCAATTTTTCCAATTCCAGGGCTGAAGTTGGGTAAAATCTTTGCTGGAACGTCCTTATCTGCGTCCCATTTCGAGCTGGATCCCGTGACCATTGACACTGACGTACAGGCGGGACAATAACTAAGTCATCAATAACATGTGTTATCTACTTATCACTGATTCACTGCTGCTGCAGTTGACTGAGTCAGACTGACAAGGTTGAATCGTTCTGAATTCGCTCATCAGCGTTCTCGTTCGTTCAGACTCGTTCTGTAACTTCTGTTACATTCAAAAAAATCAAAGTTCGAAACGCCGAAAACGGTTTCATCCGATTCCGAGGGCCGAGGCGTAACTTAGTACTAATTACAGCACTTACCGGCGGTTACCGCGTAAAAGGCTTCAAAGCCTTCAAAATTTGTTCAAATGCCTACTAATTTGTGTTTGCATTTAATGCCATTTTTGAACTTGAATTGGTCGATTTTCTGATCATCATTGATTCATCAGTCCGAAATCTCTGACTCTGAATTTTGTTGAACGGTTCAACTTGAACCTATAATAAAGCACCTATTTTAAGGCTATTTAACGTTCCTCGTCGTTCCAAAGCCCCCATGTAGCTTCAACGACTGTATTTAAGTCAATATCCGGACTCTGGAACCTTTCGACTCGAACGTCAGGCGTCAGAATTGACTTCATGAAGCCTTAACTCATCATCCCAGAATTACTCAGGTTCAGCTGTTAAGTCACTTGGAATCAGACCGATCCATCCGTCTGCAACGGGCGCAGACTCCACGTGACTCTCAATGACAAAACCTATGACTCACATGATCTCCATCACATTGGATTGGTTTCGATCACGACTCTTATCCCCAGGTACCCTACTGAGCGCTGACCGTGACTTCTTAGCGGCAACTCTCCTAAACCTTCCTTTTGCAGCGGGGCAAGCAAGGCGCGTAGTTGCCGCTAGCGATGTTATCGACGCGCGGCACGGCGCGCTTGACTCGCTGAGATCGATCTGCACGCATCCTCGGCGATCAACGAGCTCTGTTAATCTAGAGCCCCGGCGGCGCTTAAAATATTTGAAGATCTCTCAAACCTATCAGGTCCTGTGGGCATGCCGGGCAGGCCATTGATACAAAAAGCCTCAATTGACTGACACCTATATAACCAGTCCGTTGCCTCGCTTCTCATTTTGAATGGTATTCCCGAACTAGGCCACGCACCCCCGCTTTGTGATAGAGAAAAGAACAATAGAATGCCCTCCGCGCTTGTCATTGGTGCGGGCATCTCTGGGATCAAGGCTGCGGCTGATCTACAGAAATCTGGCTTCGATGTCACTATTCTTGAAGCTCGAGATCGCCTTGGTGGAAGGATCTGTACCAAAAGAGACAAGGATTCTCACTATGATATGGGTATGTATGACTTTGTAAGGTCCGCAAAAGCTGCACCAATTAATATCTAACTTAAAGGCGCTGCTTGGCTCCATGAAACTTTCATCAATGAGCTGTTCCCAAGAGCACTGGAAAGCGGTATTGACCTCTATTTCGACGACAGGCGGAAATGGTTCTGCGAGGGTGGTCCACTTGACCCGGAGGTGAAAGCTGATAATGTTGCCGACGAGGTCTTTGGCAAGGTTGAGTTTCTGGTAGAAGAGGGTGACTCGGATGCATTGTTGAACACCAGTCTCAAAGCATTCGCTGAGAAGACTATAGCTAAGCTGCCATTGACCTCAGCAAGAGAACGCGAGCTAGCTCCTATAATGGTAAGGTACGTGGAGTTGTACTTCGCTACACCGTGGGAGGAGATCCCTGCTCTGTATGCGCCGTTAGAGAAAATTGGCAGGGATGCTTATGTTCAGTCCGGAATGGACAAGGTCTTTGCTCTGGTGCTGGACGAGCTGGACCAAGCCAAGGCACAGATAGAACTTCGCTGCAAAGTGAGCGAGATTTCGTATGGTGACAAGTCAGTAGAGGTCACTACATCAACAGGGCAGAGCTTCAAGGCGGACTTCGCGGTTTGTACCATCCCCATAGGGGTCCTGAAAAGTACGGAGCACTGCCCCAAGTTCTTTCCGGAGATCCCAAAGAGTGTGAAATCGGCTATAGATTGCTCTACTGTGGCCTACCTTGGTAAAGTGATCTTCGAGTTTGACGAGGTCTTTTGGGATAACAAGATCGACAGGTTCGTTTATGCTGGCACGGGTGGTAAAGGTGCTAAGGACCTACCGGCACAGTTCCCGCTATTCTTGGGCAACGGCCAAAAGATATATGGCAAACCGGTACTGCTGGGGCTAGTCGCACCGCCACTGACCCAGCATTTGGAAGCAAATCCCGACCAGGCGATGCTATACTTCGAGTCCTTCCTGGACTCGATCCGGACTGACCCCACCAAAAAAGTTCCCCCGCCCAAGAAGATCATAACAACAGACTGGACTCTAGATCCATATGCTCTTGGTACTTATGTAGGGTTTACTGTTGGGACCACGTTTGACAGCATTATAAGGCCCTATATTGATTTAGAGTGCAGGCTTAGGTTTGCAGGGGAACATACAGCCGTAGTGGGCTCAGGCTGTGTACATGGTGCGTATGAAACGGGCCGCCGAGAAGCTCAGTATATTATTCAGATGGCAAAGGAAGAGGCTCAAGTCTAGGTCTGTAACGTAGTTAATGCATGTCACTTCATTTTTGGGTTGTTTATACTAGCCTCTGTTGGTGTTACGCGGTTTGATTTTGCACGTGACTCCATCGTGGTCGCGCGCGCGTTTCTGCACGCAGAGTTACGCGAGGCCCCTGAGACTGACGATGATCTAGCTCATGAGGCGACGACTAACATCAACACGGTGCCAGCTTATTATAGACTTAACTTTTCAGCCGGCGTGGAGAAAAGCTCTCGAACGATATTGCACAGACATCCACATGTACAACAACATCTGGACACTGCCTTAATTCGTGATCCGCGTCTACCGCCGGGAAAATTACCAACGCAACACTCAATACCGACGGCAGTTGAATAATTAGAGTGCATGAGGAGGAACTCGGGTATCAAAAGATGGAGGAGAGCGTCTTCACACCCACAATGGTCGTGGGCCCCGACCTGGCGCCTGTAGATCAAGGGCCTCACACGTCGAATGAGGAGTACCTGGAGGTCAGGAACGACGTGGTGCATTGGATCCAGAATGGGCTCTCAATACGGAAATTCACATTCAAGAATGAAAAAATTATAGATGCATTGTTTGGGAGTTTTGAGAGCTCTCATGAGCGCGAAGGCGCAGATCATAAGAGCAAAGAACGGGCCGCAGTTATAATATTAGAAACCCGCGCCAATATTTATTTCATTAACGGTACGAGTTACACCACAAGCATCCCGTTTCTTGTCAAAAAGGCATTCAAGGCTGATACCGGCCTTGTACTTGAGCGAGATGTTTCGTCGGCACTGAGAAAGAGCCCGTCGAGCCTAAGTGGACTGGCTAAGTTCTTCACACTGCCAGACCCAGTGGCAGAGCTTGGGATCGTCGTGTCCTCATCAACTCATGCCATCTCGCCTTTCGAGGAAATGCTTTTCTTCCAAGAGGGGAGAAATCTTTGTGTGACGTTCAACACTGCTGATAGTACTTTGAACGTTTACGCGCTACGCCATTTGCAAAGAAAGCAGGACTCCAACCAGGCAGTCTCAGGCAGGCGAAACCTGGTTGGAAGACAGGTTTCTGGTAGGAAAGTTAGCAGCCACAATGATAGCTGGACGACGGCGCTTTCAAATTTATCAAATCCTTCTTCCTTGTCGGCCATTTCTCTGGAGAAGGCCGCCGTAAACGAGTTCTTCGAGCCAGAGCTTGGCGATAGCGCTTTGAGGTCCAGCGAGTCCGATTTTCAGGGGTACAGGAAGGATTTTCTGCTGAACCACCTCACTTCGATACCGTTGCAAGAAGCTGACATCAAGGTGTTCAGTTTGTGCGACGAGTGGGGTAATGAGGTTATTGTGTTTCTGGATCGCAAATCTTCGCATGCTAAGGAATTGCACTATGAGAAGCAATATGACTCCAGAGACGAGGGTTTTGTGCTGGCTCACGAGGGCGAGTTCGATGCTATAGATCTCTGCGTGGAAAATCAATGCTTTGAGGCACATGTCAACATGTCTCTTTACGTCCTCACACTTGAAGGGGATTTAGTGGAGTATGACATATTTTCCAGAGTATGGGGGTATCCTCTCTTGGTGCGTGAGAGCTGGGGAAGAATACAGGAGATACGCGGCTGCCACAAGCAGCAAATTCATCTGGTCGGTGAGTCAGGTAGTCATCTCCTAGAGGTCACGTCAGAACCGTCTAGACACATCGTGAAGGAATGTCTGGCATTAATGTGGAAGGTTATGGATGCGAAGTCGGCCAAAGTTTTGGAGTTTGTATGGCGCGGAGCGTTGTCCCTGCAAAGTTCAAGAAACGAGTGTCAGGCGCTGCACGCGGCATTATTTTGCTGTTTATGCGAGTTTACAGAGCCAATTCCCGCGAGATCTTCCCCGCGATCGTCAGTAGTGCCGCTGGAGAATCTATGGAGTCACCTCATGGAGCCTTCGAGCAGCTTCAGTACTGCAGAGTCGCTCCGCATTGCCAGTATTTTGAAATCGACAGAGGTGTTCAGGCAAGCCGATTACACTCAAGCTAAACCATTTATAGTGGGTATTTTGCATTTGCTAAGGGAAGACTACAAGCTGGATGTTCTTGAGTCCAAAAGTGTGAAGGAACTGGGGTCGTTTCTATCTGCTCTAGCGCAAGTCGGGCACTGGAGCCCCATTTGGCTGGACTACTATGAGTCAGAGCTAGTCACTCTACCAGCAGGTAAGCCTTTTTCAGTACTGATTTTAAAGGGGCAAAGCTAACAGTTCTAGGTGTGACGACCCCTTGCGTGGAGCCATTCTCATTTCCTCCCAATATTTTTCATACCCTATGCAGCTACTACTCTTCGGCTGTGGTAGAGTACCCATCGTTGCAGGAGTTCTCAACAGAGCTCGGCAACGACACCAGCGGCGATTTTCGACGCACGCTGCTAGTGCTGCGGCTGTTTCAGATCATCTCGGGCTCACAAGAGCCTGTTGCGAATGGATTCAGGTTCATGGTCGAGAACAGGGTAACGTCGAATTCTCTCGACCGTTTCCCAGAGGGCGTGCGTCTACCACTACTCGAGGTGGTGAGCTGCATGGGCAACTTCGGCACGGCAAGCATACTTTCGGCGGATGCAGTTAACTTGCTCGGAAGAAAGGACCTATCTCAAATGATTACCGGCGAAAAGGCTAAGCTTCGCGGTCGAATTCCTACCAGGGAGAAACCGAGAGATATCAAATCCATTGCCCAATCTGTAGAGGAGCTAGAGTTCTCAAGTTTCTGGGAAGGCGGTCACGGCGAGAGTGATGAAATGGCTATAGCAAGACTGATTTTCAACAAAGATAAGCGGTTTTATGAAGTCACCAAACTTCTCCGTACTTCGAAACTTTCAAGTGCTACCTTGGTGCAGTCCCCCGAATGGACTGAGAAGGAATGGCTGGAAAAACAGCACGATTTGACTAGAGTGGTAGCCTTGAGGATACTTACCATTTCTCTGGGCCGCGCCGCACTTTTTTTCTCGTCTCGGCGTCCGCTCATAACAGAACGGTTCCCCATTCCAAAACTAAACATGGGAGTGATAATCAGCCCTTCAAACAACATGATTGGGATTCCCAAGGCTGCATTTACCGATCTTGATGTGGACTGGGGAGAGTTTCACAATGGCGTCTCAGCAGGGCTTAGCATATCCAGGGACGCGACTCAGATTAATGGGAGCTGGATAGTTTTCAACAAGCAGCCGCAGCTGACTCCACAGCATGCCGGGTTTCTTTTAGGGCTGGGCTTGAACGGCCATCTGGCGAAGCTCGAGGAGTGGCATATATACAACTACCTGGGCCCCAAGCACTCATTTACAAGCATGGCGCTGCTAGTAGGAATGGCAGCAAGTAGTGTGGGGTCGATGGATGTCAAGCTCACTAAGGTGCTCTCCGTTCATATTAGTGCCTTGTTACCAGCAGGTTCAAGCGACTTGAACGTCTCAATGGACGCCCAGGCGGCAGGGCTGATTGGAGTGGGGCTTTTGTATTACAAGTCTCATCACCGAGGGATGACTGAGGCGCTGCTTGCCGAGATTGATAGTAAGGTGCCTTTACCTGTCACCTCCGGCACCAACGAGACTGGTGTGAAAAACGAGGCCTATCGCCTTTCGGCAGGCATTGCTTTGGGATTGATTAACCTAGGGTCTGGCGAGGAGCTGCTGGGGCTCAATGACATCTCGTTGGTGAACAGGTTGTTGGAGACGTCGCTTATGAACTGCGACGTGGAATCCCCCCAAGTTTTGGACAAGGCGGTATCTGGAGGTATTTTTGCCCTCATGCTAGCGTTCCTCAAGACAAACAACGCAGGGATTGCTAGCAAGCTTGCCCTGCCTGAGACTGAGGAGATGTATGACTACATCAGACCCGATCACTTATTCCTGAGAGCATTGGCGCAAAGTCTGATCATGTGGGACGACATTGGCAGCAGGAATGACTGGATTGAGGCAAACATCCCTGCTGTTCTCAAAAAACAGTTCTCAATGGCAGAGATTACCGAGTTTGATAGTGACCAGATGCCATACTTCAATATTCTTGGGGGGCTTTGTTTGGCAATGGGGATCCGATATGCATCTACGGCTAATCCTGAAGCCAAGGCCACCCTGTTATTCTATTTTGATCTTATGGCAAAGCTCTATGACCGTAACATTGGCAGCTACGACCAGCTGGCGGCGGGGCAAGCGTTACTAAATGCCAAAAATGCCACAATCCTGGCTCTAGCATCGGTCATGTCCGGCACTGGAGACCTGGATGTTTTTCGAAGGGTCCGTGCGCTCTATGGCCGCGTCTACCGTAACACGGGTTACGGCGCATTTATGGCCAACCAGATGGCGATGGGGATCTTATTCTTGGGAAGTGGCCAGTACTTATTTGGTAACTCACTGCTTGCCTCTGCTTCTCTAGCTATAGCATTTTACCCGCTCTTCCCGCATTTACTGGTGGACAGCAACGCGTATCCGCATCTGCTGAGACACTTATGGGCACTGGCAACTGAGCCGCGATGCTTGGTGACCCGCGATGTCAACACGCTGGCTCCAGTCAATGTGGATGTGCTTTTGGAGATGAAGAATGGGACGTCATTGGAGCGCACCTCTCCATTTTTGATCCCTCCAGCAGACGAGATTTCGTGTATCACTACGAAGCCCGGGTACTACATGGAAGTAAAGATTGAGCTTGCGTCGGAAGGTCCCATTAGAGATTCATTCTTGAGGAACTACACAATACACGTCACGCCTCACTCGTCGTCACAGGTCCTGCGTCCCTCATTTGTGAGCAACCTGTTATCGCTCGCTGAAGCTGAATCTCCGGATTCTCAAACCTTGGACGAGCTCACAACGCTAGCTCCCCTAAGAGACCTGACAAAAGTCGAGAAGGAAGTGCTACTTCCCCGGAACGGTAAGTTTTCTATCATGAATTGCATGTGGATATATTTCTAACAGATTTTTAGTTCAAGTGCCCAATCTGGACGCGTTGAAATCAACGCCCGTCGACTTGAAAGCGGTCGGCAAGCAAATGGCTGAACGGCCCTCGTCCATTGACGATATCTGGAACTTGCAGCTCCTGTTCTCGTACGCCGACAGCTGGGCCCTTGATGGAGGTTATCTGAAGAGAACCGAAGTAGAGCAACTTCGCACCCTGCTGTGGAAAGCAAGAAACAAGCTGGCGAGCAACTAGCCAGCTATGAAATCTGTACATATTAATGCATAATACACCTGAAACTGCTTGGTAGATGAGTCACAATAGGGCCATTCGTCAGTCGTCTCAGTAATCATGCCAGGGTGCCTGCGGGGAAAGTAAATGCAACTTTGAGGTTCCCCCATCGATGCTACGATTAGCTGCGCAGCCTGCGCTGCGGCAATCGGCGAAAGTTAACCGATCCGATTATTGCACCCGGCCGAGCTCTCTGCAGAGGAGCATATATCGAGCCAAAAGAAGCGAGAATGTCATCATTAGGTCAATGTATGGGGTTGCCATTTTTATTACGTGAACCGGTAATCTCAAAACGCTGCTGAGTCACTTTCAGCGGAGATCTGCAATCCGCTCTATATGCTATAAAACGGTCCCGACTGCAAATCATCAGGCTTGCTTCCAGTTTCATTGTCATTGCAGTATGAACCTTGGATAAAGGTTCAAGTACAACAATAGAGGATAAGTACAGTATAGACAGAGGCGGGGCCAACTATTCAAAGAAAGAAAAGATAGACTGAATATAGAAGTTGCTCTTTTCGAAGATCAAGAGAGCGCAATGGCTGAGAGCAGTAGCAGAAATGAGTTTGACGAGACTGATATACCCTTGATCCATGGCAAAGATTCGTTTGACGTTGAGGGCAATAGGCAGCATGATGGCATGGAGGAATTCTCAATAGAAGATGACGAATACGAAAATATACACAACACCATGAAGGCGGGGTCCTCGTCCTCGTCGTCATCACCTTCGTCGTGGGAATCCAAGCGTGAGTCCTGGAACCAACCCCGGAGTAATGTAGCAAGAGTGGCAGCATCTTTCTATGGGCTCCTGGTTGTCGGTATGAATGACAGTAGCATTGGAGTGCTTGTCCCCCACCTTGAAGTGTACTACGAGGCTTCCTACACAAAAGTGTCTATGCTATTCTTGTTCCAGGCATTTGGGTACTTCAGTGCCGCTCTGTTGAACGATTTTGTGCATTGCAAGGTTGGACGACGAGGGTGCATTATGCTGGGTATAGTATGCCAATTGCTCTGCTACCTGATTGCCGTAACTGCCCCACCGTTTTTCATTCTGGTGGTCGGATGCTACAGCACAGGGTTCGGTATAGGGCTTTTGGACGCTTGCTGGAACTCATTCATTGCCCGTCTTAATAGAGCTAACCACCTGATGGGCCTTTTGCATGGATTTTATGGGCTGGGCGGGATCCTGTGTCCAACAATTTTCACACTAATGATGTCCCACGGGATCCCCTGGAATCGGTGCTATCTGGTACTGATAGCCTTAACGATACCTTCATTTGCGGCCAGCGCATTGGCTTACCGTGGTGACACTGGAGAAGCATACATGCGTGAGAAATTTGCGCACGCTAGCGATGATAGCAGCAGCGGTGGTCAAAACGGCGGCGCAAGCAGCGGCAAAACCAGCATCAAGGATCTTTTGAAAATCAGAGTGGTGTGGCTTTTCTCAATTTGCCTACTGCTGTACATTGGAGGTGAGGTTTCATTTGGAGGCTGGGTGACCACGTTCATGATCAAGGTGCGAGGCGGAAACGTGCATGCCATGGGGTACGTGGCAACCGGGTTTTGGGGAGGGTTGTGCTTGGGCAGGTTTGTGCTGGGCTACGTGATCGATGCTTGGCACTTACAAGAGGAGCCCTTCACGGCGTACATGATATTCAGCGCAATGTTAGCCGCTACGGGGTTCTGGCTAATTCCGAGCTTGGTCATATCAGCAATTTTGGCCGCAGTGTTTGGGTTCGTCATTGGTCCTTTATTTCCGACGTTTATGATCGTTGCAACCAAGAAAATTCCATATCAATACCACTTGGCAGCTTTAGGTTTTATCACTGCAATAGGCGGGGTGGGGGCTGCATTAATTCCGTTTTTGGATGGAGTGATTAGCGAAACTTTCGGCCCAGTGGTGCTTGGCCCATTTTGTTTAGTGTTATTCTCAGTCATGTTGGCCCTATGGATGGTGGTCATAAAGGTGTTTTGAGTGTCTCGGATGTACAAATGCCTATGTAATACCGCTTGAGCAAGTACTAAAATTTATTTATGAGAATCAATTCGACCAAGAGGCTCGCCGACCTTGACTCTATCACCGGTCTTGACCGAGAAATGGAAGTGTTTTGGGGCCTCAAATACCAAAACAACAGTGCTACCAAGGTTGAATCCCCCCATCTGCTCACCAATGCTCAGAGGATACCCGCCCAGTAGCGGACTTGCCTTTGCGTATGTTGCCTCGTAGCAAGTAGTCTTCTTGATTCGTTTCCTCAATTTCTTCGCGGCGGATGTCTCAGTAGGAGTGTAGCTAGAGCTCGTGGTAGCAGCCTCAATAGCTGACAGCTCTGATTCAGAATCTGACACGGCGTGCAAAGACGAAGCCGCCTCCTGCTGCTTTTCTGGGGTCGGTGTCTCATATACAGTATTTGTTCTCAGGTCTTTATCGAAATGGATCCTGATGCTCCCCACATTGGTAGCCCCAACTGGTGTCATCGAGAAGAACCCATATTTCCACCTGCCCAGCAAAGCAACCCTCTCGTTCAAGCAGAAAAGCCCCTGTAGCCTATTTTGGAAATATGGGGCCACGCTGTAGAGCTCTCCTGCGAAATGCCGTCGAACTTCCGCTACCCAGTTGACCGGTGAGTGGAATCGGTGGTAATCACCGGGAGCCAAATAAATAACCGCGAAAAATAGTTCCTTTTCGCTCTCCGGAGTGAAATCCGGGCCAAGAACGTCTCTTGAGATCTTTGTGAGCTGCGAGGAGGATGCGTCCGGGGTACCAAACGTGGCGTCTCCTTCGTTCAGCACAACAGACTCAGACTTTTTCGAGTCTCTCTCAGTCTTGTGAGCATGCTTGCCGTGCCCTCCGATCAAATCATCCAGAGTGTAAGATATGCCATTCATGACAGCAAATTTCTTGTGTCTATCGTGGATCTCCTCGTCTGGGCCCTGGTGAGCCTCGAAGTCGATCTCATGCGAGGGAGCTGCGGCATCGCCAGGTTCAGACGTTGAGGACGATGACGATGCCGACGATGAAGAAGAGGAGCCTAGCAGAGCGTCCAGCGAGTAAGTAACGCCCTTGACTTGCTCCACTTGGCCGTCTCTGATAACACCCAAGTGCAGCAGTTTACCGTCAGCTGGCGAAACCAATAATGCATTGGGGTCCACGGGCCGGGCGCCTGGCTTGAGCTCTCGATAGAAGAACTCGCCAAGGTTCGAGTATGTGGTAAGGTCCTGCTCCGCAACCTCGTCCAGGTTCGCTCCAAAAATGTATGCATATAGCTTAAAGCCTGGAGTCCGCATCCAGACTGGTAAATTGATATCATTGACTTTACCCCAAAGACGCGACATAGCCTTCAGAGGTAAAGTGCTGTAAGCGGCGACCTGCCATGGCTTAGCAAGACGTGGGGCACGCGCGTCTTCTTCTTCATCGCCGTCAACGCCGTTAGTCGTTTCACCATCGGGCTTAGCTTGCTGTTTTCTTCCCAAGACACCCCATAGAACAAATGTTACAACGGGGATAGTCAAGGTCCAGATTAGAGTCTTACTGCTTCGTTTAGATTTCCTGCCTGTTGTCCTTATACCGCCTTCCGCTTGACCGCCACGAGAGGGGGGCATCGTCCCGTATGATCGTGCATAGCGCATTGCCGAGTATGTTCCACGAGACACGCTTCGGGACGCGAGTACTCTCGACTCCTTCAGTCGGCCCCAAGATGGCATGGATCCAGCCACACGCAACTTACCGGGACGACCAATGGGAGGCATGCTGCTCCATCCTCTCCTCAATGTTGTAACAGGGTTGTAATACAGAAAATTCCGCTTGGGTCGGGGTATCGAGGGAAAACTGTAGGTCAGCCGAAGAGAAGTCATACTGGAGAAACGCGCAGCAGCTGATCCTACCCTTCCAACCCCAGCACCAGAGCCACCGGCTGCTGCTCTGCTGGAAGCCGCCGCAGCTGTAGCCTGAGGCTTTGCCTTCATATGGCGCACTGCCGACAAGTAGGTTGGGGCGGGCATGGTGAAAAATTGTGTTGTTCACTGGGCTAGGAGCAGAAAACTAGTCTCAGAAAAAAAAAATGTTGCAAGTTTGGTTTTTTTGATCGGAGCTGCCGATTTGATCGAAAGAAAACTGCGGCGTTTCCCCAAGGTGCGGATCGTGCCTCTCACTAGAACAGAGAACAGACACAGAGTTCAAAGCTGCAATTCAATGCTGTACTTTCTAGAAATGGCCTAGATATTCTCCACTTCAAAATGACTGATTCCAGGTATCGTTTCGTTACTTGAAAGGCTGTGGTATAAAATGAAAAGAACCCGCTGAGATTTCGTTGAGTTATGAAATGGGTATCGCGAAAAATGGGCCCAATCGGATATTTATAACGTTATGGATCGCGGCCTGAGTTGACAAGCTCACGCGTGTGTTGTCTGCCAGTCTGAGACTAGTCTCGTTTTGTTTATCAAACAGGAAACACCATGGGGATCATATGCGCGATATACCAGGGCGACCTTGGGGATGGCGAGACGGCGCTAAATTGATGCGGGCTTCCCTAGTGCAGAAACAAACCCCTTAATTAATCTCAGATATATTTGCATGTGAAACTTGATAGCCCAAGCTGTTTTTCGACGACTGTTTGGGGTAAACAAGAACAAGACGCGACTTCTATGCTCAGCTGATAATTGTCGGTGAAGTCATTGATCTATGGCCTCCCAGTGTCCAACTTTCTATGGACTTTACTTCAACCTTATAAAACTCACCGCGCTTCTTGCCTTCGAACAAGAACATTTTGCTGAAGTCTTCAGCCCGTAATGCCTTAGAGCAGCATGTGATTTCGGCTCCAAGCAAACTTATTACACCAATCGATCGATCGCCGTAGATCCACCGATCGGAGCAGCGCGCGTGCGCGCCTTGGGTCTTAGGGGCCTGGGGGCCCAGGCTGGGCTCAGGACTGGGGCTGCCCGGGTCCGGGGTTCAACTGCTCTTGATTCTACCGCTGCGAATGCCGAAGTTTTCAACGACACCATCGTTGCCAAGTCCCCAGATTCCAACGATTCTATCGCTGCGAAGTCCCTAGTTTCCAACGACACTAAAAAGCTGTTTTGGTATTCTGCTAAAGAGAACTTCTGAGGGGAACTTTGACCGGGAACTTCAACCACCAAATCTCGACGCGATTTTGTTAACGCAGTTCCCCCGCTGCTAGCCCAATTTGCGACGCTAATTCATACAATTATTCCCAGGCATCCCCCAAACTTTCTACATACAGCGAATATCACTGAGTGGTCGACTAGCCATGGGCAAGGCTTGCAACACCTGATTTCGTCAAGCACTAGCAGTAAATTTAGCTTAAAACTGCTAAAAATTCGTAACGACTTTAGCATACTTTGAGAAAGTAACAAGGTCGATCTAACCCTCGCGAGGTCGCGTAGATCTGACGGTGCCTGCGTGATCAGACAGATCTCGATCGATCAAAACTGAGATCAATGACCTAATCTTAAGCGGGGCGGCCGGTCAAGCTTCATCATTCAGAGAGCCGTGGCACAAATTTGCCTATACGCGCAAAACTGAAATTTCAGATTGAACTTTTTCAAGAATCTCAATTTGTCTTAATACTACTTATATCTCTAGCTTCTTTAAATTAAGATGCTCATTGGCATAACAGGGTCGATATGCGCGGGCAAATCTACCGTGTCACAGTACCTTAAGCATAACGGGTTCTTACAAATAAGGCTGGCCCCTACCGGTGCGGATACATCATCTGACGATGGCCCTGCTGCTACTGCCCCTCATGATACCCTTTCTCTCCCCAATGGAGACAGCAAAGGTGCACATTTGGTCAATGGCACTTCTCCAAGAAAAAATGAGGTTGACATTGACTTTGAAACCCTGGACAGCTTACTACTGTTTGTGACGCAAAACTGGAGATCTGACTATGTCATTGACATTGCAGATATGGCAACTCTGAACGCGTTTCTGAAGAGGCCCTTTTTTCTACACGTTGCAGTGGATGCGCCTATCTTGGTGCGATGGACAAGGTACACTACCAAAGCAGCAACGCCCGCGGATCCATGCCCGAGCCTGCTTGACTTCGCCACCCTCTCGGATAAGTACCTCTTCTCAGACGAGTACTCAATGGCACAAGTCTCATCAGGAGCCCACGTCCATGTTATCAACAAGTCGGATAGCCTTGAGGTTCTGTATGTACAGCTCAACAAACTGGATTTATTCGACCCTTTGAGGCTGAGGCCGTCGTGGGACGCGTACTTTATGCGGCTAGCTGGTCTCGCCGCTCTGCGAAGTAACTGCATGAAGCGGAGGGTGGGTTGTGTGCTAGTACGCGACAAACGCGTCATAGCCACGGGGTATAACGGCACGCCGCGTGGAGTGACCAACTGCAACGAAGGCGGGTGTAAAAGGTGCAATTCTGGGCAGTCATCAGGCGTGGGGCTCGGCACATGTCGGTGCCTACATGCCGAGGAGAACGCTTTGCTTGAAACAGGCCGAGAGCGCGTAGGTGGCAGCTTAACGACTTTGTATTGTGACACTTGCCCCTGTCTCACATGCAGTATCAAGATTGTACAAGTTGGAATTGCCGAAGTTGTTTATTCGCAGGGGTATAGCATGGACGATGAATCATTTGAAGTCCTCAGCTCAGGAGGGGTCAAAGTCAGACAGTTCACGCCTCCTAGCGAAGGCGTTACCGCTTAGGCTTTCGATATTATTTATTTATTCTATTCTAAATTTCACATGTCTAAGCTTCTTTAAATTCGTAAAACCCTGGTTTCTCCGCTACCTCGACGTCGAGATGGCCCTCGACCAGGTCGCACCCCTCAGAGCTGATACGACCCTCAAGTTTATCCCCCGGCTTGATCTCGCCCACTCCCTTGGGCGTCCCGGTAAGAATCATGTCACCAGGCTCCAAGGTCATGATATTGCTCACTGTAGCTAGAATCTCAGGGATCTTGAATACCATCAAGTTGGTAGAGTCCGACTGGCGAACCTCGCCATTGACTTTCAGCTCCAGAAATGCATTGTGAGGGTCGACGATCTTGTCCTTTGAGATGAAGTTGCTGACTGGTAAAAATGTATCAAACCCCTTGGCAATTGACCAGGGTAGTCCCTTTTTCTTTGCTTCGTCTTGTACATTCCGCGCAGTTAGGTCCAACGCCAAAGCATACCCCTCAATGGCTTCGAAATAATCATGAGTCTTTGCATACTCGGTAGGGTTCAAGTTCGAGAGACGCTTTTTCAATATGACAGCAAGCTCGAGCTCATAGTGCAAGTTAACCCCACGAGGTCTCAGAATGGGGCCGGCGCCGGGGGCTAGAATAGAGCTGGATGGCTTGAGAAAGAAGAACGGGCTCTTCGGAGTAGCATTTCCAAGCTCCTTAGCGTGGTCGGCGTAGTTGCGGCCAATGCAAACAACTTTTGAAACGTTCTGTATGTACGCACTGGACGGTGCTTTCATTTTGAGGGGTCCGGTATTGCTATCAAAAAGTGCCAAATATGACGGATTGTTTCAAGATCTCGTCAGGTTCGAAGTTAACGGCGGCGGGATCTAACGCAGCCCGACGAGTCCCGTTAAAGTTTGGGCTTATCGCGCACTCCCGGCATACGCGATCGGTGATGTAACCGATCGTTAGTTTCAGCCCATTAGAAGGCTCGAGCAGCGTCGCATTGCATTTGCGCGCGAAGCGTGCGTAAGACCCTTGACGTTCCGAGCTTCTCGGCGGCCACTCTCAAGTTCTACAAAATGTGAAGAAGAAAAACCAACGATTTAAAAGACTATGATAGATAAGAATAATAACAATAATAATAATAATAATAATAATAATAATAAAAAAGAGAAGGAGCTCGAGAAGAGACTTAGCGAACAAGGCGGCGCAGTGAGGACAGTTGCTCCTTGATAATCATGAATACCTTGTTCTGGGACCCACCTTGGCTGGCCCTGGCCTTCTGCTTGTAACTCTGCAGCTTGGCGTATCGAAGACGTGAGAACGCTAGTTTAGCTCTCAGCAACGCAAGCTTGTTCTCCGCACGAACTTTCGAGACCCAATGCTTCCACTTGGTAGATACGCTTTCCCGGCTAGAAGTAAACTTTCTGAAGCGGACCCAAGTGCGTTCCTTTGTAGTAGACAAGTAGTTTGCAAACTTGGACGTGGCCCTGCTAACAGAGTTCCATTTCGATACGGCACTACTCTTGACGCGTTTGTTGATCTCATGCTTGCGCCAGAACTGCTTGACATCCTTGGAGATTTTCCCCGTGCGCGCCGCAGCACGTCGCATAGCAGACTTCACAACAGGAGCAGTGAGTTTCGCAGCTCTTGACACGCTTGCTTGGGCCCTCATGCCGGCATCAGCAACGCGACACGACGCCTTGCTACCTTGAGCCTTGGTTGCACCGAGCCACTTTCTCAGGTTGCCCTTGTAATGTGGTTTGCGGGCAGCCGTAATGGCCCGGGTGCCGTACTTCTTGCTCGTCCCAAGAATTTCGTGAGCTAAGCGGGTCGCAGATGCTCTGCTACGCTTCAAGGCCGTAGAACCTCGTTTAGCGACAACTGAGCTAGCTTTGGAGTAAGTCTTGCCAGCCTTGGTGCTGAGCTTGGAGTAGGCTCTCCTAGCTTTACTTCTCAAATCGTGAGATGACGCTTCTTCAGCAACTTGACGCGCCTTGCCCCAAGCAGCTTTTCCCTCAAAAGAGACAGCTTCGCGAAGACTTCTCGTAGCCTCCTTCACATGGGTACCAGCCCTAGAAGCAGCAGTTGCAGCTCTGGCAGCAGTTGCACGACACTTCTCGCAGTAAGTGCCGCACGTCACAGAACTGCTGCTAGCACGCAGCCTCGTCTTCATTGACTCTTGATCGGAAACAGGAAGGACAGATTGGTCTTCGGGAACGCTCTTGTCCTCTGATGGAGCAACCTCAGCACCCAAAAGCAGCTTCGTTGACGTCATGAGCTCTTCAAGCCACAGCCAGACATGCTCCGCGGTTGCCTCGACCATCTTGGATACAAAATCCAGAGCCTGCGACACCGAGTCACTCATCAGCTGCAGCGCATCAGCAATATCCCTAGACCGACCCGCAGGGCCCACCTGCTCAAGTTCTGGGATAACAGTAAGAGGCTTATTGCAAGAATCCTTGTCTTGGCCGCGCAAACGTTTGGCCGGCTTTGAGTTGGACCAGGTGCTGCGCCAGGATGAAACCTCAGAGTCCATACGCAGAGCAACTTGCTGCTGTGAGAGTTGTGACTCGTCGTTACAGGTGCAGACTTTCCTCTTTTTGCACACCTTGTTCACCCCAGTATTGGAAGAGACCACTTCAACAGACTCCGCGCTGGGTCTGACATAAACCTCACAGGGCGTTTTTGCCCTGGTGGCAATACTCTGTGCAATGCTGGATGCAATTCCATCGCTATCGGCTGAGGAAGACGAGCGATAATGCGAAGGAGCAAGCCCTGAAGACTGTGACGACGAATACAGCAGCGATGACGACAGCAACGACGAAGAAGAAGCAGAAAGGTGATCTACACCGACCGAGGGCAAAACGCTAAACTTGAGCCCAATCATTGCCAGCGTGAAAAGACTAAACCAAACAAGGTGCTTCATATCGAACATTGTCACAAACCTGCTAACCTCCTGCCAGACTCTAGCACTCAAAAGCTGGGCGCTGAACAGGAAATCCAAGAACGTCTCTGCCGCTTTTGCAACTTTCGATGACTCTTGGTTAGCAAACTCCGATTGATTCATTGAGTACATTGTGACGGCACTGTTTCCGCCAATAAACCGGTCCTTGGCTATCAGATAGGACAACTGAGTAGGTTCAACCTCCGCCAGTCGCTTCAGCGGAATAGGGGCCACATATCTGCTGTCTCCAATTGTAAACTCGGCTCGTGGCGCAAAGTTGGACATGAGGATCCCGAAATTGTTACCATTCGCGTCGTCACGCTGAGGGTCAATCAACCGTTCGGAAACACTCAGCATGGGGATGTTGTTGTGATTGAAGAACTCATATAGTACCCTCAGGCTGAAGAAGGACGCGAAGCTAGACTTTGGGTATACAACAACCCCCAATGACAGAGAGTTCTTGGGGAAAGTCATGTCAATTGAAGCAGGGCTAACCTCGCGGCGGCCATTCTTATCACTGAGAGACTCTTTGTCGCCAACGCTTGCCGGCAGCCAGAACAGACTGGCAAAGTCTTCGATATTCTTGCCACTCCCTTCACCTCCAGCCCCCGTAAAACTGCTCAAACCTCTTTCAAGCTTGGACCCACCCAGAGGAAGTGCGCCAAAAATCTTAACAGCAGGAGATAACGCATTCAGCAAAGGGCTGAGCTCAGCAGCGGCCCTGTCAATGATAGCCAAATCAGAAGAGAATATAACCACCTGCATGACAGAATGAAGATTACGAGAAATCAACCTCCAGTCAGCGTTGCCAGTAACTCTAAAGTCACTAGCAAGTGACTCGTCAAGAGTAGAACATTCCTTGGATGTGTGGCTATCGGCAAGCAAAAAAGCCTTAGAGTCCCCCAAGCCTACTCTATACCCCATACCTTTATCTGCAGTAGTAGTGTTAGACGCCTGCTGCTGCAAAATTGTTGAGTTGCTGCGACTAAGATTCTTGGACAAATGAATAGTAGCTGCTGACCCAGAAATCTCCGTGCTCGGTATCGAGTTCTGCCAATAAGCAGCTTCCTCGTCATCCATATCAGAAGCATCATCATTGTGGTCGCCACCATCTTCTTCTTCAAGGCTATTGACAACCTCCTTCTCATTGCCACTTCCAGCACGTCTAGTGGAAGCCTCTTTTCCGACAATAGTGGTTCCAGAACGGCTTCTCCTCATATCGCGGGGAGAGGCGTCTCTCTCAACCCCATGATCGCGTCCAACCTGGGGTAGATGCAGAGATCCGCCCTCAGTAGCATCAGCGCCATTAGCACCATCACTAATTCCTTTGAACCCACCGCCACCGCTCCTATTGTTATCACCGCCACTACCGCTGCTGCCACTCTCGCTCTCACTGCTCATCCCCGCTGCTGCGCCCACCGACCCCGCGGAGCGGACCCAGGAATCCCTGTCGCTATCGTTCCCACCGCCATCCTCGCCAGTACTGGAGAGAATAGACCTGGTATCGAAATCATCTACCGACGAGATCTCCTCGTCGGAGGGGCGAGAAATGATATCATAATCGCTGAGAGAGGTTGTGGAGGCAGCTGAGACCAGGTTGATGCCGCCGCTGTTGCTGTTGCTGCTGCTGCTCTCCATTTGGCATCAAAACAGAGCTGTTGAGCTATATTGGGGATAGATTAGGCACTTGGAACAAAGCAAAACTCCCTTGTCAGAATGATATCTCTGTTCAGTCTGGCCTGCCCCCTAAAAAGATAAGTTTACAAAGAGTACTCAGAAGATGAGATATATTTTAAGCCACACATGCAAGTGCGGTTAGGAGTGAGCTGCCACACAGCGGGCCCGGGAGAGTGGGAGAAAGAGAGGGAGAGAGATATGATCACCTAAGGTTATCTGCACTGTGATACCGGCTGATAATATGCTCCAGATATGATTTGCCTCAGCAGCTGCCCCTAGCGTTGCGTTTCCACTCTAAAACTGCCCTTAAACTTACTGCATGCAATGCATAACTGTTAATCTTAGCAAAAATTTATTAGATAAGCAGCTTGCTCTATCTATGCTGACATAAGTAGCTAGAGCCGGCCAAGTTCAAAGCAAGATCAAGTGAGCTTTCCCCTGTTAACTTGCAGTCTTCCAGTTCGAAGTGACTCATGCTGATAGGTCAGTCTTGACTCCGTCTCAATTCTACGAAGGTGACAAGGGCACTAGCTAGACAGATCTGTAGACTACAAGCTTTGGTTGGGCCTGGGTTCATCAGTACATCTTACCAGTTGACTTTACAAGAGGTTACGCGTCACGGTAGCCCTAGTTCTTGTACCTATAAGAGCCAGTTTTGTCATGTGATCTTCAGCTGAATAGACAAGCTGTGATTGGTCAAGACTGCTGAAGTTCGCAGAGTGAGCTGGGGTTCCGTCACCCAGTGACCGGGGTAGCTTCTCTATGGTAGCACAACTTGAGTGGCCGACTGGAGGACTGGAGAGACGTGTCTGCACATGGGCTTATCGGGCTAATCGTTATCTCCATAACTGTGTTCAGGCTGTAGGCAAAACTCGAGGCCAAAGTCTCGTGACCCCTGAAGCTAATGACGTAAGCACCACTAAGCGTGGAGAAGATTTAGTTACAGTCGCTTTGATATCAGCAACCTTTCCAAACATCTTCCGAGAGGCGGTCCCGAATAATGCCTCAATGCTCTCATCAATGAGCGGCTCCAACGGACCAGAGAGGCATTCATACTGCCAAACTATCTGTACATAGGCTTTCTCGATGAATAGTGCAAAAGCCCCGCATTTAAATCTGCTGCTGCTGCCTTGATCCTCGGAGAAATTGATACGATTGATTGAGGACGCGGAGTAGTATGCACATGCTTTGGGAGGTACATCCGCTGTCGAGGCTCACGTGAGGCATCAACCAAGCAGCTAATTAGCGACTTGAATGGCTGCTGCTACCGGGGTGAAATATGAGATTTACGGCGTCGTCGGCCTGTGGATCGCGTGCAAAAAAAGCCGTTTTTCAGCCGCGCCTCTCGTCACTCGTAGGTGCGTGTGACGTACGTGATACACTGATGCAGGTGGTGGCCTGTATAAATATATATAACGTTATCGACGGCCCGTGGGGGTTCACACTTCTTCCTCTTCTTTCCTTGCGGCCCGGTTTGCAACTGCGAGCAGGCATTTATCATCTTTTACTTTTTGCGCAAAAACACCAAAGGGAGTCATTTTGAGCAAAGAGTGGCAGTGCTGTAAGCCAGGGCAGGTTACTGACAATTGGCTTCTAAGTTAAGCCAAGTTCTCTTTAATTACCCCAAACAGTTACTCAGTAGGCAAAAACTCTAAATAGCTTTCCCTCGGGTTTTCCGGTGCGTGTTTGTGCGTGTGTTTGCAAGGGCAGAAACGCAAAGAAATTCAGGTGTGCACGCATTGTACAAACAGGTTACGGAATAAGTTTATCAATTCCAGGGTCCAAATATACAGCGGGAAAGAGGATAGAGGCTTTGACGGGGAGGAACGTTTCTTGCTGTCAATCTGTGCGCACAGTTCAGAAGCCATCTCTAGCGCCTATTATTTTTGATTGGGAGCCGCTTTTCTTACTTGTTTTGCCTTCCAATCTCATCTCTTTTTTTTTTACTATTTTGTTAGAGCTGACAGCATTTGATCCTTGGAGGCCACTACAAAATGCCAGACACGTCACATGCAACTGAAGTCACACGGCAGGGGAGCCTGGGGCTACACCGAAGGATCTCCTCCACATCAAGTGATCCCTTCAGCCCCTCTGGCGAGTATTACGGTAATCCGACCAAGTCACGCATGAGAGCATTTTCCACCATCGATCCGAAATTAGAGAACCTTGCTTTGGTCGTTCCAAAAAACTACAGAAGAAGAGGGTCGCAGGGTAAGCTTTTTACTTTTGATGATGACTGTTGGTTGCTAACGCAGGATAGATGAGGGAACTGTTCCTAGGAAGTTTCTACTTGAGGTTGAGCCAACTCTTGAAAGGCTGCTCGCGTCGGAAGGTATGTTGTGGTCACAATTCTTGATCAGAATAGATACTAACTGATAGACACGGATGGAAATTACCAGATTACAGTTGAGGATGATGGTCCCAAAGTTCTAAGGGTGGGAACCGTCAATTCCGGGGGAGTCAATAGCTTCGAAATCAGGGGAACCTACCAGCTGTCCAACTTGTTGCAAGAATTGACCCTTGCTCAGAAGTTTGGCCGTAAGCGGATCATTCTGGACGAGGACCGGCTGACGGAGAACCCCGTGGCTAGATTGCACAGACTGATCAGCCGCGAGTTTTGGAACTCGCTTACTAGAAGAATGGATACCCGGGAGGTTGAGAAGTTTGCCAGAGACCCTAAGCTCCGTTGTGAAGACAAGCGTCCCCGTATTTATATACCCTACGGAGTGACTGCACAGTTTGAGTACTACTCCAAATACGCGGATGACCACCCGGAATCGGAGCTTCAGGTGGAGTATTTGCCGGAGAAAATTACCCCAGAGTTCGTCAAGTCCATCAATGATAAACCGGGTATCCTAGCATTGGAAATGGATACAGTGGTGGACCCCAAAACAGGCAAGGAAACGTTTGAGGGTAGCACGTATGTAGTCCCCGGTGGACGCTTCAACGAGCTCTACGGTTGGGACTCTTACATGGAATCGTTGGGGTTGCTGGTAGACGGGCGAGTGGATCTAGCCAAGGGTATGGTACTCAATTTCTGTTTTGAGATCAAGCACTATGGCAAGATTTTGAACGCAAATAGGTCCTACTACCTTTGCAGGTCCCAGCCTCCCTTTTTGACAGACATGGCTTTGCGTGTATATGAGAAAATCAAATTTGAGCCCGGTGCTCTCGATTTCTTGAGGATGACCATGCGTGCCGCTATCAAGGAGTATAGAGAGGTGTGGACCAGCGAGCCCCGGCTTGACAAGAGAACGAAGCTGTCGAGATATAGACCGGAGGGGCTAGGTATCCCCCCGGAAACCGAGGCAAGTCATTTCGCAGAAGTTTTGCAGCCCTATGCCGACAAGTACAAGATGAGTTTGGACAAGTTCCAGCAAGAGTATAATGATGGGAACATCAAGGAACCCGCTCTTGATGAATATTTCTTGCATGATCGCGCTGTCAGAGAGTCTGGGCATGATACCACTTACCGACTCGAGGGAGTCTGCGCTGATCTTGCCACCGTTGACTTGAACTCGCTGCTCTATCGATACGAGATTGACATTGCCAGGACGATCCGAGTCCATTTCGGCGATAACCTGACTTTAGATGATGGTACAGTCGAGTCCTCAGCTTCATGGGACCGTAAGGCAAAGAGACGTCGTATTGCGATGGTCAGCTACATGTGGGACGAGGACAAGGGGATGTTCTTTGACTACAACACCAAGACCCGTAAGCGGTGTACATATGAGTCTGTGACTACCTTCTGGCCAATGTGGGCAGGGCTGGCTACCTCCAAGCAAGCCATCAGGCTTGTTGAGGATGCGCTGCCTAGGTTTGAAATGTTTGGTGGCCTGGTTTCCGGTACTGAAGAGTCCCGTGGCGAGGTTAATATCAGTCGCCCTAATCGGCAGTGGGACTACCCTTACGGTTGGGCACCGCAACAGATGCTTGCGTGGTCCGGGCTTAGCCGTTATGGGTACATGAAGGAAGTTAACCGTCTTATTTACCGATGGCTTTACATGATCACCAAGGCTTTTGTGGACTTTAACGGTGTAGTGGTTGAGAAGTATGACGTTACCACCGACCGTGATCCACACAAGGTTACTGCAGAGTACGGCAACCAGGGGCTCGGGTTCAAGGGTGTTGCTACTGAAGGGTTTGGATGGGTCAATGCGTCCTATGAGTATGGCCTTTCTTATTTGACAAGTCGAGAGCGTCGAGTTCTTGGTGCCTTGACTCCGCCGGACATATTCTTTGAGTCTTTGGAAAAAGAAGAGCAAGATAGCGACGGCTCGTATGAGTCTGATGGAAAGTATGACTCTGATGAAGAGAGGGAGCATGCGTAATTTTGCAAAGTAGTCCACATACAGTATCTATAAAAACATATAACTTCAAACATTGGTCGTTCCAAGAATCTGTCCCACTGTTCTGTGCAGCTCAGCCACGCTGTTGCCCAAACCCAAAAACAGGGTGTACTCCTCCTTGACGGTAGGCACGATGTTTGAGACTGCAGTAGCACTGCCGGACATTGACTCTCGCTCAACCGCCTCGACGCCCTTCTCCACCTGCGACACAGTACCGGCAAGCTCCTGGACCTTGTTGCCGAGCTCCTCGACTTTTCTTTCAAAATACAGCGAGAGCTGATCTCCCTTGCGCGTCGTGCCGGTGGTACCGTTCATCCTTAGGTTGCTGAGCACCTCAAAGGCGGTCTCGGCATCGGCCCGCGCAGAGTTCTGGTCGTCTCTGAGTTCGGTCAAAACCCTGTCGTCATAAATAAGTGCCTCCGATACTGTGCCGTACTTGCGGCGTAGTAGCGCAAAGTCATTCGGGACGCTGATCACGTCGTCATCGTGAGGATCAACAGTACTTTTGAGCTCTTCAGCGAGCCGCGACTGTTCTTGTATATAGGCGTCCAGCTGCTCCAGCTCTCTTTGAGCCGCTTCATTGAGGTCGCTTGGTTTACCTAGCGGGGATATCGTTTGTATATTCGCCATACCCGCTAGGGAAGACTGTGGTTGCTGTTGTTGCTGGGACTGTGGCTGCTGCTGCTGCTGCTGCTGCTGCTGCTGCTGCTGCTGCTGTTGGCCAAACAGCGAAGTAGGTTGTTGCTGCTGTTGCTGAGGTTGTTGCTGACCGAACAGAGAAGTTGGCTGCTGCTGTGATTGTGGAGCCTGCTGCTGGCTAAAAAGAGATGACGGTTGCTGCTGTTGTGGTTGCTGCTGTTGGAATGGCGCAGTGGACCCTGAGCCAAATATACTACCAGCAGATTTGTTTGCCGAGAAAAGACCCCCAGTACTTGTACCCGCAGTGGAACCCAGAGGTTTACTAGTCCCAAACATCCCACCACTGCTGGCTGGCTGAGAGCTCTGTGTATTCGAGCCAAAAAGGCCGCCTCCAGTATTACCAGAGTTGAGCGCACTGCCGAGCGTCGGCGTGCTTCCCAGCTGGTTGAACTGGGTACTAGCTGAGTTGGTGTTGCCAAACAAGCCGGTACCTGTGCTACTGGGAGCGGTACTTGATCCGAATGCGGGCTTCTGGCCAAACGGTTGCTGAGAAGGCTGAGATCCAAAGCCGCTGCCGACGCCAGATTGAGATGAAGGCTGAGTTGAGCCAAACGTACTTTGAGTTCCTGTACTGCCGAACCCACTGCCAAATCCAGCAGGTTTATTTTGCTGCTGAGGCTGCCCGAACATTGATTGCTGTTGCTGGGGTTGTTGAGCCTGCTGGCCGAACGTTGAGCTTGTGTTCTGGAACGGCGCGTTAGACGTAGATCCAAATCCACTTTGCCCCGTGCTGCTGACACCAAATGCAGGCGGCTTTGACTGCTGTTGGCCAAAGGAGCTAGTGCTACTGGGTTGTCCAAACGTTGAGCTTGAGAATGCAGAGTTGTTGTTTGAGGATTGTGAGAATTGTGATGGTAAACCTTGACCAAAAGTAGTGCTAGGCTGCTGCTGCTGTTGTTGACTACCAAAAGTGCTTCCGGTCTGCCCAAAGGTACCAGTGCCACTGGTGCTCCCAAACCCTGATGACTGCCCGAACCCTGACGAAGGTTTCTGGCCAAACCCTCCAGTTGATCCACCGTTCAACGCTCCACCAAAGCCTGAGCCGCTGCTAGTTCCTCCAAAGGTATTTGTGGACCCTTGGCTACCAAACGTGTTGGTGCTCGAGGGTTGCCCAAAGGGACTTTGAGTCTGATTACTCTGAGGCTGAGCTCCAAAGGGGGTGCTTGGCTTTTGGCCAAACCCGCTGCCCCCCGAGCCGAAACCAGTGGATCCAAACATGTTGGTGAAAAATATAAACAAGCTCAAATCACGAACAATAACTGTAGTCTCGTTTAACATCGAAAATACGATCAGATCACAAACCCTTTAGAAGACTTTATTTTAGGCGATCTCAGCATTACTTCTTAGACACTGCCGACTACCTTGACAACAAAATGGGTAAGTAGCGAGCGAGCCTTTCGCTAAGAACAGTCAAGCTAACTCATTCTAGGTATTCCCAAGTTCTTTAGGTTCATCTCTGAGAGATGGCCTCTAATCTCGCAGCCTGTCAATGGCACCCGGACGCCAGAGTAAGTAATTCTTCTTTTTTGGTCCCGCCCCTTTCAACTCTCCGGGGGATAGTGAAGAACGAATGCTAATAACAGGTTCGACAATCTATATCTGGATATGAACTCCATTATCCATAACTGTACTCATAATAACAACCCGGATGTGACTCACCGGATGACGGAGGAGGAGATGTATGTTGCGATATTCAACTACATTGAGCACTTGTTTGATCTGGTCCGTCCGCAGAAGGTTTTCTTCATGGCTATTGATGGTGTTGCACCTAGGGCCAAGCTGAACCAGCAGCGATCGCGACGTTTCAGATCGGCTTTGGATGCTGAGACGGCTCGAAAGAAGGCTATCGAGCAGGGCGTGGTGATGCCTACGGAGGATCCCTTCGATACCAACGCCATCACGCCAGGTACAGAGTTCATGGCGAACCTGACCAAGCAGCTCAAGTATTTCATCAACCGGAAAGTCTCGGAGGACACTGCTTGGCAGGGGATCGATGTGATTTTGTCGGGACATGAGGTCCCCGGTGAGGGAGAGCACAAGATTATGAAGTTCATTAGAGAGGCCAAAGCCAAGCCTGGGTACTCACCGGATTTGAGACATTGTCTCTATGGACTTGATGCCGATCTGATTATGCTGGGCTTGTTAACTCATGACCCCCACTTTGCGCTTCTACGTGAAGAGGTGGTGTTTGGGAAATCTTCGTCAAGGGCTAAGGAGCTACAAGATCAGGTTTTTTATTTGCTGCACATCTCGCTGCTGAGAGAATACCTCGAGATTGAGTTTTCAGATGTCAAAGACGACTGCGCTATCTCGTTTGATTTCGAGCGGGTTCTGGACGATTTTATTCTGATTATGTTCTTTATTGGTAACGATTTCCTCCCGGAGCTGCCGTCGTTGTTGATCAACGAGGGTGCTCTGCCAGTGATTCTTGATACCTACAAGAATTATTTGCGCAAGTGCACGGGCTATTTGGGAGAGTCCGGTACAATCAATTTTGATAATTTGGGGGTCTGGCTTGATGAGCTCACCAAGTTCGAGTACAAGAAGTTTGAGGAGAAGGCTGTGGATGTTGACTGGATCAACGAGCAGCTGGGTACTATTGCCCTTGACCCCAAGGAGCACCGGGTTTCCTTGACGGCACGCCAGAAGGAGCTGGTGAAGTCAATCAAACAGTTTGTGCTGACAGAAAACATGTCAAAAACCCATGACGAGTTTGCAATTGGCAAGTTGAACAATGAAGATGATCTTGATTTCATGAAACGGCTTTGCTTGAATACCTACATGAGATTGGTCCACCACCAGGACGGATCATACGGTTTAGCGTTGGATGTAGACGGGATCCCTGCTGACAATGACGAGGACGATGAGAATGATAGAATGTTGTCTGTGCACAAGATTTTCAAGCAATATGAGAACGCTCCTCTTTTGAAACAAGATGAGGAAGAGCGTAAGAAGGGCATGTATGATGCCAAGTTTGATCAGTGGAGGAACCAATACTATAAGAAGAAGTTTGGAACCACTCTCAAGGACACTGAATTTATTTCCGAGCTCGTTGACAGCTACCTCGAGGGGTTGCAGTGGGTGCTGTTTTATTATTACCAGGGTGTCAAATCTTGGGGCTGGTTCTTCAAGTACCATTATGCACCAAGAATCACTGACCTCTCCAGGGGTTCCGGCAAAAAGGCGTTCTCATTTCCCAAGGGCCAACCTTTGAAGCCCTTCCAGCAGTTGATGGGTGTTTTGCCTGAACGGAGCAAGAAGCTGGTCCCTCCAGCTTACCAGTCTCTCATGACCGATGAGGACTCTCCGATTATCGATTTCTACCCCAACGAGTTTGAGCTGGACATGAACGGCAAGAAGAATGATTGGGAGGCGGTAGTCAAAATCCCCTTTGTCGATGAAAAAAGATTGCTGCAGGCGTTGAATGGTAGAGAGTCGCGGCTGACTGCAGATGAAAAGAAACGAAACGAGCTGGGGAAAAATCTACTGTTTGTTTATAACCCCCAGGTGAATAAAATCTACTCTTCGTCGCTACCGGGTGTGTTTTTGGACTTGCCAGACTGCCATTGTGTGGAAGTTGAGTTGCCTGATAGTGCTGATGAGGGTGTTATCTACAAGTCTGGACTAGTTGAGGGTGCCAAGCTGGGAGCTGATTCGCTTGGTGGGTTCCCCTCGCTCAAGACTTTGTCTTGGACTGCTAAGCATGATAACATTGGAGTCCGGATTTTCCAGCAGCCCAGTAGGTTTGAGTCTGTCATTTTGAAGATCAAGAACGCATTTGAGGAAGATGCAGGTCCTGCCGTGGCTGAGAAATTACTTGGCGAGAATGTCTTTGTCCACTGGCCATATCTGCAAGAAGCTAAAGTGGTGGCAGTCAGTGACGACATGTTCAAGTACACTAATGGCGGCAAGATGGAGCCCCACGAGACTAAAGTATTGGACAACTGGAGGCGTGATTTGGCCCGTATCACCAGAGACGAGCTTACCAACCGAGGTGTTAACATTGGCGAGCTCAAGATTCTGGTCTATGTGAAAATGCTCTCGGGTTTGAGCCCCAAAGCAAATGGCTCGCTGGTCAAGGATTTCAGTGGCTCTGAGGAGCAGGTGCCTTTGCAGCTACTGGTAGAGTCTGTCGTCAACGAAGACGAGCGATTTGTTGAGCGAGAGCCTGTTTCGCTAGACAGCGAGTTCCCCATTGACTCCAGTGCGCTGTTCTTGGGTGCTAACGGGTACGGCTACCCAGTTACTATCAAGGGCTACAATCAGAACAATACCGCGCTGAGCATTGAGCTTATGAAGTTGAAACGAAACGAGCCTGCTATCGGGTCTAGAGCTGCCCAGTATGAACGGAGTCATATTAGGTATGTTCCCGGGTTTGAGGCAGGTAAAATTGTGGGTGCCTCTGCCTTGTTTTGGAGCAAAATTACGTCCAAGTGTCTGGTTACCGTTGCCGATAAGCGTTACGATGTGGGTATCATTATGAAGATTGAGAGCGACCGCCTCAAGGCTGCAGGCTATTCCAAAAAGGAGCTACGAGGGTGGAGTTACTCTTACAAGGCAGTTGAGCTGATCAAGGAGTACCGAGCAGCGTTCCCCCAGCTGTTCCAAGCCTTGGCTAATTACACCAACAGAGACATTCCAGATGCCGCCAAGTTGCTTCAGCTCAGTCCAGACAAGGCTAGAGTCTACGTTGATAATGTGCGCAAGTGGATTAAGGCCCATGCGCCAAAACTGGTGGATTTCGAGTCGGAGTACCTAAGCGACGAGAGCGTCAAGAAAATCGAGCAATATATTGAGATTTATTTCCAGGAGCCAGAGAAGGTTGAGGTTGTCAACTTCAACAACATCCCCAGGGGTGCATTGCTGGCTCCCGAGCATGCTTACCACCGCCTCAGAAGTCAACGGTTCGACTTGGGAGACCGGGTCGTGTCGGCTTTGAGCTCGGGTAAGATCAAGCTTTTTAACAGGGGTACCGTTATTGGCGTCAACAGTACTACTTTCAAGATCACTGTGGATGTGCTTTTTGACCATGAGTTTGATGCAGGAACTACCTTGTACGGTAGGTGTACTACTAAACGAGGGTTGACTGTTGATGCTGGCTCATTGGTTAACTTGACTACAAGGCAGTTTTTGCATACCAAGGGTGGTCAGGCAAAGGGTCAATCAAAGGCACAGACTCAAACTCAAACTCAAACTCATAGTCAAGCCAAGCTGAAGTCGGGGGCTCAATCAAGTAGAAATGGCCTTGCAGCAGCACCTCCGCCTGCTGTATCAGCTTGGAACGGGAACCAGGCCAAGCCGACCAAGGAATCTGAGCCTTCCCGTGCTCCTCAGATGCAAGCCAAGTCCAAGGCCAAGTCCAAGTCCACGGCCAGCTCCAAGGAGAAGCCAAAGGCTACCAAGGTGGCTGGCACAAGCAATGGAAGCGGCTCTGAAAAGAAGCCAAGTGCTCCCAAGCAGGGTAAGGTCAAGGTTCTGAAAAAGGATGCAAAGACTGACGAGGAGTTAAGTAAGGATCTTTTGAGCATGTTGCATGCAAATGCTCCTGCTGCTCCTGCTTCTACTTCTGCTGCTCCGGCTGAACCTCAGGCAAGCTCTCAAAAGGAGCCTGAGCCAGAGGCTATTGGCAAAGAGGATCTGTTGCAGCACATCAAGGGAGGCAAGAAATCTACTCAGTCTCAAAACTTGATGGGAGCAGTGTTGAGCCAATACGGAGGACCATCGCAGCACCCTCCTCCTCCACCTGGACCACCTCCCATGGGTTTCCCGTTTTTGGGGCCAGATGGGCCTTTTCCTGGACCATTTCCAGGGATGATGGGACCACCTCCCCCAGGCATGCCTATGCCACCATTCCCGCCGCCACATCCACAGCACGCTCCCGCTCCCGCTCCATCTCGAGCTCCAAACGCGGAAGCAAGTGCTGAATTGATGGCAGCTCTGAAGGGCCCCTCCAAGAAAACACCTGAGGCACCGGTCAGCCACTAATAATCATGTGAGTTTTGATATGCAGTACTAGATTTGTGTAAGATTTCACTTTGCCTTTGTAACCATTTCACCTCGAACCCATTTGATCTGTCCACTCCATCCCACAAATGGCCAGGAGCGATATTAAACCTGTTCTGAGCATAGGGGCCCTTGTACTTGGGTATATCCAGACTCAAACCACCCTCGCTCTGTCCTTTCACTTCGGTGGCCCCCTGGCCCTTGGAAAGAAATAACGCAGCTGGATCATCAAACCTTTCTCTTTGGAACAGCTCACGATCATGTTCGGCCTCGTCGTTAAGCGTCCCACTTTTCATTTTTTTGAGCCGTTCCCTTAACCTTTGAGCTTCCTCGCGTTGCACTACACCCTGGTTTAGCTCCCTAGTCTTGCGCTCTTTTTCTTCCTTCTCCCGCTGAGCGATTTCCTTCTCGGCCCTAATCTTCTCCAAAAGATCCACTCTCCTGCCAGAGGCATCCCTGTACACCGTCTCAGCACTAGCGCCTGATTTGTAAGCCGCTGACTCAAGAGCCTCTAGCTCTGTTCTTCTCTTAGCTTCAACATCAGCTCGAACTTGCTCGGCCGTCTGCAGCCCGGCCCTTGCTCCAGATGAAAGCCTGGCATCATCCTTGTCACTTTTTTTCGTTTCGTCACCATTACCTTTATAGTCTTTGTTGGCATCAGTTTCTTCCGCTTTTATTGCGGTTTTCCACTTGGCCGCATCTTTAGTAGAGCCACTTTGCTTGACTGCATGGTCCTGTGCCTCAACTGAAGACTCAGCTTCACTCTTAGCCCCAAGGTGCAAGCCAGCTGCACCCACCTCGCCTGTAGAAGTTACGTCATCGTCGTGTTGCCGAAGTTTGCGCTTCTTTTTGTTTGACCTCAAGTAATTTTTGGCCAGATAGTCTGCTAGTGCCATGGATCTACGGACCTATTGTTCTGAATAGAGAAAGGAAAACGAATTGTATGCTTTGTTATGAATTTTATACAAACCGGAGCATCTGATGATGGTGCATGACGGTTAATTAATGACCATGCTAGTGATTTGGTAACGGTGCATGTGCTCCGAGAGCCCCATTCACTTGCCTAATTGAGTTACCAGCCAACCTCGAGATCGTGCCTGAGCATGTGACTTGGAAAGATTTTAGACTAGTCTACAACTGTACATTTGTACACTTCAATTGTTAACTGAAGATGAAAAACTTGACGTACGCTAAAGCTAAGACGCGTTGCAGATGCACGTGCAAGGCACGTCTCGGAAGGTTCATTTCGAAAAAACAAAACTTTGCTAGTGCGGCTTGCTCGCGAAAAAGCCATGGACGCTCTTGTCCGAATAGGGGCAAAGCGTTGGGCTATTCGACTCGGACTCGAAGACTCAATAGAACGGACCGTTAGCGGCGAGAATCCCACGGAGAGCCCTCCTGCAGAACTCCCTATCGTCAGCATAAAATTTAGCTGCAACGCTATTTGCTGCAATGGCAATGGCCCAAAACAAGAAGTTCTCACATAACTGCAAGTTCTACTCCAAAAAAGACCGAGGGACAGGAAAAAAATCTTAAAAAAACCTTGAGGGTCATAAACAACCTTAAGGGTCAGATCGAGACTCCGGGGGGCAGGAAAACGGCCACAGATCACAGATCGCAGATCCAGATCGCAGACAGGTAGCTTTTAGCACACCTTGACCGTCAAGAGGCTCTGACCTAGTTTCGCGCGGAAACGGCCACTAAAGCTCAATTTCCTTAGAATGGCAGCAATTGCGGCCGTTAGGTCGCCCTTTGACCTATCAATGCACAGGTATTAGGTCCGAAGGACAAAAAAAAAAGAGAATGTAAGCTGCCTCATGGGCAAAGATCCATTGTGTAAATAAAAAAAAAAAAATAAAATAAAAAAAAAAATTTCTGAGCTGACGCTGCAATTGCAATTGTCTCTGTCAGGGTGATCAGTATATGCGTTAACGGCATTGCGATCCTCCCCAACGTCACAGAACCTTCGTGGTCACTCTATGCAGTCGCCAGGAAAACAAAAATCTCTGGAGGTTAGGTGTGGCCGGCCAGCTTTGATATATAAAGGTTGCCCCTTTTCCTCCTGCCACCCCTGTTCTCGTCTCTTCAGTTACTTTCATCCTGCTCTCACTGACTTGTACAGCAAAAGTTTTGAAGCAACTCTTCACCCAAACACAACCAACGCATAAACAGTCTTGTAAGAGATATTAATAGACAGCCACAATGAGTGAAGCTTGGTGGGCTAAGTACGACCCTGATAACATCACAATCTCCAGCGACGAAGTCGACGATGCCTGGAAGACATGTGTGATCCAGGGTGTCTATTTCGGAGGCAATGACTACTCAGGAAGTCTTGGTGCAAGAATCTCCTCAGTTTTTGTCATTTTGTTCGTCAGTACTGCATGCACCCTCTTCCCTGTCATTGCCGCCAGGTCGAAGAGACTCAGAATCCCCACTTTTGTCTACCTGTTTGCAAGATACTTCGGTACCGGTGTCATCGTTGCCACCGCTTTCATTCACTTGCTCGACCCTGCATACAGCGAGATCGGTGGGTTTTCATGTGTCGGTATGACTGGCCACTGGGCCGATTACTCGTGGTGCCCTGCCATTATCTTGTTGACCGTGTTTATCATTTTCTTAACTGATGTTGTCTCTGACGTTTACGTCCAGAGGAAGTACGGCATTAAGCACAACCACGGTGGTGATGACATTGCTACCGCTATTGTCAGAAAGAACAACGACGCAGGTGTCGGCTCTGCCGGCCATGTGCATGACCACGACGATGTTGAGCACAGAGCTTCCAGCAGCGGCTCCATGACCAAGGCCGACGAAAGCTACGAGACTGATTCCTTGACTGAGGAGAAGACCTTCGAGTCTCAGATTGCCGCATTCTTCGTCTTGGAGTTCGGTGTGCTTTTCCACTCGGTTATGATTGGTCTCAACTTGGGAACTACTGATAGTGAGTTCAGCACTCTTTACCCTGTCTTGGTTTTCCATCAATCCTTTGAGGGTCTCGGTATTGGTGCCAGACTCTCCGCCATCCCATTCCCTGAGGGTAAGAAATGGTGGCCCTATGCTCTCTGTATCGCTTACGGTTTGACCACCCCTATCTGCGTCGCTATCGGCCTGGGTGTCAGAACCGCTTACGATGGCAACTCCTTCAACGTTAACATCATTTCCGGTGTCTTGGACTCCATCTCTGCGGGAATTCTTATTTATACTGGTCTAGTCGAGCTCTTGGCTCGTGACTTCATCTTCGACGAGAACAGAACTAATGATCTCAGAAAGCTCTCTTTCATGATTATCTGCACCTTGTTGGGAGCTGGACTTATGGCTCTGCTTGGTAAGTGGGCCTAAAGAGAAGCATTCTTTCTTATGTTTGTATCATATTTGGTGGTCACCACTTGGTGATTTTTGCTATCATATATCATAATAATATTTTATCTCTGTCATTCATTTCTGCTCCCAAGGGAGAAGGTAGCCATATCAAGGCTCTGATGGAAAGCCACTTTATAGGGTTTTTTTGGTCGTAGCTCTGAATGTTACCAAAAGATCCAGTTTAGAGCTTTAATCAACTTGAACAATTACAACGGAACCTTGTGCTAAGGGGCTTCAATGCTCAGGATGTCGAGCAGTCTAGAAAGTTGCAGGGGAGACCGCATCAGTTTTGTTCTTGAAATGGTGAGAGCTCAACAGGTAAGCAGTTTGTGAAGCAGCTTGCGCGCTAAGCCTCCGGCGAAGGCTTCATTCAGCACGCATGGGCTTCAAGTTGACTCGGAAAGCAACGCTTTGTGGAACAAAATCACAGCCACCCTCGGAATTAGGCTTGCTACCAAGCTCGGTCAAATACTGAATTGTTTTAGAACTGCCTATGGGTATAAAGCTAGAGGGAGTTTACGGGCCCAAGGTGAAGGTGCCATCAGAGAACTTGATTTGCTGAAAACAGCTGAGAGGGTATAAGTCAAAACTCACAAACGGTTTCAAATGTCAGAAAAAAGTGTCAAGTCCGGGAACAGCGCCAGTACTTTGATTTCAGCTATAGTGGTTGGGTGGCCCTGTCACGGCGTCGCCTGCATCCATCAGGAGAAATTGTTAATTTGAGGTGCAAGCCTCTTCGGTTGAAGCATGTCAGTAATGATGGGCGTTGTCGATCAAACCTCCTGGCCACGGCGGGCCGGCGCGAGTCTCAAGTCGATCTGCGCGCGCGATGACCTCGGCCGGTCACATGTGTGTTGTTACATCTGATTCTAGACTCAGAATGGACATGTTGAGTAAAGTCTTCCACAGTGGACCTCATATGGACGTCTGAGGGCCCTGAAAACGGCGTGTTAGGGCCGGTGCCATTGATTGAAAGCTTTCCGGAAAACGGAGTTGATCGTGGGACCCCTCTTTTGCTATTACTTTATCTCCATCGCGGCCAGTATATCTTGAGAAAGGCCCCGTGGATAGTCAAAGTTGGCCGGAAGATAGTAGCTGAGACAAGTTGCCTTAGATACCTATCCAGCTGTCTCTAAAAGAACGTGGCTCAAGGAGAGCTTTAGCTCTTTTCATCTTATAATACATACAATAGATTGACGACCTTCTTAGTTCATAGTGCGGCCTCGCCATATGAACTAAGGCGCCCGTCAATTTCATCGGTAAGCCCGTTCCCCGTTTCAGTAGGGTAATAAAGCCACGCCCGCCCCGTGGAAGCAACTTCGAATCTAGTTCCACAGGACTCGCTCCAGGGTAGGCGGTTATTCTGAAACCCCTTCTGTGAGCTATTAGCGGGTACCCCCAGCAGAGACACCACGTCTAAGCTGTAAAAGGTCCCGAACCGGCCTTTTCTCTTAAATAGAAGCGCCGCCCGCAGATCACCAGACTATAGACCAGGGGTTATCAGCGAGTTCCCGGACAACTGGTGACAATAACCTGGAATAAAAGCCCATAAATCGCAGGCCACTTCTTGGAAGTGGTAGCGGTTTTCAGGTTGCTAGCCCTTGCACTGTGACTGGAGTGGTTAGCTCAGTCAGGCATTGTTAGACCCCAGTTTCACTTTTCTAGAAGTAAAAGGGGGGTTCAAAGAGGGTGAGAAATTCAGGAAAAGATCAGATCCCCGCCAGAAACACCACATCAAAAGCGGGAGATCCGAGCACTAGCCCTCTCTTCGAGGAAAGGGTCAGCACTATCCCCGCAAAGAGAGTACCTTCTCGGAATCAAGTGAGCAGGTAATGAGCGGGCCGCCGTGGTTAGGCGGTAGCGGTTTGCGGGTTGCTAGCCCTTTGCCTTAATGACTAGAGTGGTTAGTTCCGTCGGCATACCAAGCCCGAGATTTCACGGAGATTGCTTAGCTGATTGTTTCAAATTTGTTGCAGTTTATCTGGTTGGGCTTTTTTTTTTTTTTTGCCTTTCACATGTCAATGGAATCCATGTCCGCGCCGGCGATTGGTCCGCCTAGATTGGTTAGAGAAACATGCTAAAAGACCACCTACTGATTCCCTTTCGGTGGCCTGCCAATGGCAGTCAGGGTACTTATCGCCTGAGTTGTGTCTAATATCAACCGCCACATTGGGACAAATAGCAGGGGCTTTTTGAGGAAAGAAGAACAAGAAGAAATAAAGAAAAGAGCGAGCAGACCTTTTTATAGTCATTTTTTGGAGGCATTTTTGGGACGATTTGTATGTGAACGACGTGAACATTTTTATGTGTTACTTTGGTCTTTACTGTGTGGTGTTGGTGGTCTTTGAGCATCCTGTTAAAATCGTTCAATCGTTCCATTTTTTAGCTTGAAATCGATAACTGCTGTGATATCCCCTACAGGGGCGAGGGGACTTTTTTTTCGCTGCAAATTTGCAGCTTATCCAAGCTGTTTACTCTCATGTGTGCCCAGTGCAATAATCCAAAGCTGTAGCTTCTAGATAACATGTCTAGAGCCTTCACAGCGTGTGAAATCCGGGGAGGTATGATAGCCGCTGATCATCTTGACTACGCGATGCGCTGACCTGGGCGATCGGCTTTAACACGTACTTTGTCGCGCCTTCTGATCAATCAAGTTCACCACCACCTGATAGCATTAGAAGCATGCTCTCTTGCATTTATCCAAGAAAAACAAAAAAATCAAGACCAAGGTATAAACTTGTCCATATTAAGATAAGGGAACAGCAAAAAAAGAGCCCTACGTGGGGGTCGAACCCACAACCTTGTGATGACTATTATCCTCGTAATGAAGTAGTTAAGAGTCACACGCTCTACCGATTGAGCTAGCAAGGCAGCTTTATGGTTGAAACGGCGTGAAATTTGCAACACACAGCAAAGCTCTTTGTTCAGCATGAATTTCCCATTTGGGTAATTTGAGTGTTGATACTATTATTATTATTAATCTATTAGCCTTAAGCGCGATGCCAGAGCTTTATATGCTTACATAACAAAAAGTTATCATTGTGTCAAAATGCAAAATCATGCGAACAGCGTGCAAAAACTAGCTTCACATGAAGTGTATATATACATTTATCACATAAAGCGACATAGGACTCAAATATGATTATCTGTCTGTCTGTAAACGACCGTGGAGGGCTAGGCGAAGGAGAAAAATAGGCGAAGGAGAAACTCAATCAGGAGCTGCTAGTAAGAGGTTTTTTACACCAAC
>JAKTSO010000067.1:0-59388 GCA_030580275.1 Groenewaldozyma sp. yHMH443
GTGTGTGGAAGCTTCTAAGTCACCTGTTAATCTAGGTAACTGACCGATCGTCCCGATATACTTCCAACAAGGAATGCGCTTATTACAGGCAATATGATCCCTAACTAGAAACTAGCTTAGTATGGAAACTCTACAAAATTAGCAACAAAGAATCGATGAGTTTTGAATGCGCTCAGGCTCTTGACAATCTAGCGGCCCAGGCAGAAGCCGTCTGCACGATGTCTTTAGCGCTGGAAAGCTGTTTGGCGTACTGATAAAGATTGATTGGTTCCTTGAGGTCAACAACTTTCAGCTTGACCAGCTGAATAGCAGCCTGTCTCAAGTCTTGGAGTTTGTCACTCAGCCTTTGACCAGCGTCAGTATCGCTAGTGAGCCTCTTTGCCGTTGGGTTGAAGTCAGTTTTGGGGAACAACGGCATCACAAGATCCCAAGGTATATTCAAAGTAGATCGATCCCTCTGTAACAAATAACAAATGTGACACTGCGAGAACGCAGTTGATCATCTCCTTCAGCTTTGAGTTGTTAGGCCTGTTCAAGCATTTGAGGTTATGGTCGTAGATAGTTGCAGGAATGAACCCCTCGATCTTACGACCGTCATCCAAGTGCAACCAGATGTAGTCAAATATGTTGTAAGGTTCATTATATTCATAGATTCCCACCGCTCTCCGAATTCTCAATCCGTAGGGGTAATCATGGGCCCAGTGTTTGAACACGGTTTCTGGCGTCTCCATCGGGATGTACATCGTAGTAAAGCGCCATTGCTATTAAGATGCTGTTCAAGCCAAGGAGAAAAATCAAAATATCCCAAGGGATTTTCTCTGCTGGCCGCGCATGGGGTAGTGTGTAATCATTGACTGCTGACGGTTTTGGCTGCTGAATGAATGCGCCAAAACCTACGGCAAACTGGAGCGCTTCAAAAGACAGTCTACCCTGTTGAGGCTTCATTACGATCTGGCAGGTCCCGTTGTATTTTTCAAACTTGTCAGGAGTGGAAACAAAATCGAACCGAGAGACTAACTCCTGGAGCGTTGCGACGCTCTTTGTCAAATCAACTGGCTCTTCAAACTGGAAAAGCCCTGCAGAGATCATGAATGAGCACTGATGCTTCAAGGTGAGAATCTCTTGTTTTGCGTGTGAAGAAGACTCGGCATTTCTGACAAGGGAACGTATCAGAGCTTTGACCTTTTTTTCGTGCAAATAGCCGGAGCAGGACGTCCCAGGGGATGTTCAGACCATCAGAAGAGTCTGAGTCTGACTGAAGCAAGCTTGCTGCGGCAAGGACTCCGTGAGCAGCTTCATCATTCCACCGAGGGTTTTGCGCGCTAATTTCAAGCTTGCCAGTGTAGGTGGTCAGCAAGTGGGGCTTCAGGCCGGGAAATTGCTTGTTGACGATATCAGCAAGGTCTTTTACAGTTTTTATAAGGTCAGTAGGCTCCTCAAATTTTTAGAAATTGGCCTGCAGCAAAAACGAGTAGTCCTTGCTCAATGCGGTTAGCTCGCCTCGGTATGAGGCTGTCTCATCTGCTCCAAGAAAATCTCTCAAAACCGGTCTGAAATCGACAAGGGAGAAGAGGTCAATCAAGATATTTCCAAGGAATCTGCAGCTCGCTCTGCAAGGAACCACACCCTCTTGAAGTAACCCGATAACAGCAATGACCTGATTGATGACTTCAGCAGGCACCTCCTCCAATACCGGCTTAGTGTCAATCTTGAGGTCCCCATGATAGACCGAAAAGCTGTAGGATGAAGGTACCCTCTTGAGGTGGTTTTCAACCAAATCAAAAAGCCTCAAAGCAGTCTGGTAGATGCTCACGGGCTCTTTGGACTTGATCGAACCAGTATCGGCCAACCTCGTTGTATCCACTCTCAATGCTTTGAAAACCTCTCGATCAATTTCGCCTTTGCCACTTTGACCCGCAACAGCAGCCTCAAGCGCCTCAATGCTACCAGGGAAGCTCTTTCGCAATACATCCCAAGGTATGTCTGGGGTGTTGATCTTGTCGGGATTCTTCTGCAAAAGATTGGCCACAACCAAAACGTAAGGAATCAGGTTCTGGGGCAAAGCTTCGTGGTGTGGCTCAAGGTCCAGCCTGAGATCGCCGTCATACACCGACAGGGATGCTTGAACTAGGGGCTGAGATGAGCTGTCAGGCTTGTTTTCTAATTTGTAGACCACTAGTTCCAGCTACCAGGAGTGCACTCTTTTTTGCAGCTAAAACCCGTGGGCTGTCCTCAGAGCCTGGGGTTAACTTCTCAGCAGCGGCAAGATTATCACGAGCGGCATTGTCTGAAAGAGTTAGAAAGTGGTTTGATTTCAGCTATAATAGCGGCACTTTCCAATCTCTTCGCTTTTCTCCGGCGTTCTCGGCCGCGGCTTGGGCCTGTTGAGCCATCTTGAAGGGCATAATCTTTTGTAGTGCTTTTAGCTGCGAGGTTCCTGTGGGAAAAGGAAGAGAGTAGTTGGGGGAAGCCTTGTCTCTTATATCTAGGGCAAGGGCCCAGTAAGGGGTATTGCCTCAAATATTTTTTGGCCGCGAACAACCAACAAGAAACGAGGCAATTTTGCAGCTGGAAGAAAGAGAGAGGGAGCGGGCATATCTCTGCTGGTATCAGGGAGAAAAGAGAATTATCTGAACAGGGCCGTTGCACAATTTGCTCACTAGCTGCTATCTTTCCGCTGTTCAATAGTGTTGCGGCAGGGAAGCCTAACGACAAAGCCACTAGTGTGATTTTCGTCACCTCGGTGCCGCTGCTGCATCCCCTATTTTTTCTCTACTAAAATCACCCAGAGGTTGCATGCGCCTAGGTGGCCCTTTCATCTCCCCGTTCCGTTATTGAGGGCTTTCCCTATATTCTGTCCCTTCAGATGTCAAGTGACAATCCGGTCGAGACAGGACACGCAAGTGGGCTCTTTATCAGAGCTCTGAGATGAGGCATGCATGGGGGGGGCCCTGACATTTTCTCACGGTCGCAAGTACTTTCAGTGTACTACGGTGCATTTACTGCGGTGCGACAGGGGAATGTTGCCGCACTATTACATGCTGCTCGCTGCCTCAGCTTTCCTGCTGGTGTGCATGTGCCACGGGGCATCGCCGCATGGGCCGCCGCGATCGACAATTCGGGCTGTTTAATCGATTTTCAGAACATCGGTGATCACACCAGAAATGATTTCCCGATAACGTTGACGCGAGCCGAATTCGTATGGTACTCTAAGGAATCTCCGCTGACGCTGAGGTCCTAAGATCTTTGTATGGAAAACTGTGCTGAGCACTGTAACCTCGAGATAAAGGCTCTCTTTGGCTCTCTCACAGATCACAAAAATCTACAAATTGCCAACAGCAATTTATATGGGGCCTACTACTAAGTTGGCAGCTTGTGCCGGTTCTCTAACTTGTTTTGCTTCACTACAAACTCATGTCTGCAGCTCGCGGACAAGTTTCAACAGCCTCAAAAGCCTCAAACTTGACAAAGTTGCCAAAAACAAAAAGATATTGAAAGCGAAGGGATTCGAACCCTTGCCTCTTACGAGACTAGCAAGTGGATATTTATACCTGAAGCTAGCGCCTTAGACCAACTCGGCCACACTTCCCGATTTTTTTACGCTTTTCCTGTTTAAGCGCTATATAAGGTCATTTTTTTGTTTGGGCATCCCCGGTTTTTTTTCATTGAAACTGCCTCAAAACTGCGTTTTAATAATCGCCGATAATATTGAGGTAAAAAATAGTCACAATTTATTACGTAATAAAGGTGTCAAATTTGATGCCACTCGACTATTTTGAGTCAAACCAAAATCTGCCCCGCATTTAGGTCACGTGATTTTAGGTGAAACAGGATGGAAAGCTAGCTGATAGCTAGTGTCTTCACATAACCTTCAGTCCGAAGCAATTAGCTTCAACAGGCAGCCCATTTGTGAGCCGTATCTGACGAATCACACAGATAGATACATTACCACTCTTTTCTTTAAGGCGAAGGAGAAACTCAATCAGGAGCTGCTAGTAAGAGGCTTCTTACACCAACGCAAGCCCGCAAAGGGCGTACTGCAGAGCTGGTTCCCTCTACTCTCGGGGAATCCAGCGCCATCGCCGACATTGAACTCAAAACATTCCAAGAAGTGGCTACCACCACAAACACTGAAACCGGTCCTACTTCGGGTCTCTAATCTGGCAATTTATACATATTCACATATATATATATATATATATATATGTATTTATCACATGAAGAGAAATAGAATTTTAATATGATTATCTTTCTGATGGGAAAAAAAAAAAAAAAAAAAAAAAAACAGATGAACAATGAATGGCTGAAATTTAAGTCGCTTTGTGCGATAATTGTATCGTTTAGATTAGTCTATTCGTGTTCCCTTGATAGATAGATGACCATTTTAAGGTCCTATGTCACTTTATGTGATAATTGTATCCATATGTGAGCATGTATAGATCGCCCTGATCACAGACCAGAAGCAGTGTTCCTTTGATGTTGGGTAGGTGCTGACCTTCCCAAGAGTGAGGGAAATACACCTCTGTGTGGTTAAGCCCCTTATTAAAAGCTCGTTCTGATCCAAAATTACCTCTGACTGATTAAACTCCTCCTTCGCTTAGTACAAACGAGTGCTGTCATGTGCGAGGAAAGTTAGCACAGACGGCACCGCCCACCTTGCGGCAAGAGACATTTTTCCACGTTCCAGCTTCTTGCAGGCCCTTGCAGTGATTTGCGGTGGGGCCCGCAGCTGATTACAGTCGATGAGATGCCTCACACTATTTTTTTTCGATTCCTCTCGATTGCAGTTGTGTTATCGCAGTCATTTGGCCTGGCATCTATACTCGCCTGAGTCGCCTCATGGGCACGCAGGTTTCAGTCTGTCTTTACCAGTTCACAGTCTCCATTTTGACGACAGGTCTAATGAGAGTCAGGCCGTGAGAGTCAGGTGCTCTAGTATTAACGCGGGAAACTAGTGATCAGCCTATATGATATAACATCAGCCACGCGTTGTAACATGGAGAACGCCATTGGAAGCCGCTGCACGGACGGGGTACATCTAACCGACGTCTGTACGTGCAGCGCCGTTAGATCGTACATGCTTTTTACGTAATACACGCAAAATTGATTTGACGGCTAAAATAAAAATCCGACGGCTGAATTCCCGCCGATACGAGTCGACTAGTACCCTCCACATCCTCCGAAAGGCAACGGTTCCTTTCATTAAACACGGATAACCCACAAAAAAATTCAGACCCTCAAACTACTTTATGCCTGGACTTGGTATATAAGGATGAAGCATCTACAAGATTTACAATCAACAACAAGATGGCTTCTACAGAAAAGAATACCAAAGGCGATCCTGCGGTAGAAGCGGAAAAAAATGTCCCGATCAAAATTGCTGAGGAGGAGTACTCCGTGTACTCTCAGTGGGACAAGTTATACACCTGTGCTCTGGTGAGCTTAGGGATGCTGATTTCACCGTTGACTGCCAACGTGTACCTACCGTCGCTGACGGTACTTGCCACAGATTTGCACGTTACAAACACGTTAATCAACCTGTCGCTGACAACCTACCTGATCTTCCAGGGCCTGGCCCCTACTTTCATTGGAGGGTTGTCTGACTCGTTGGGTAGACGCCCTGCATACCTGGTGTCTATGATTATTTATTTGGGTGCCAATATCGGACTCGCTCTGCAAGACAGCTACGCGGCCCTAATGGTACTGCGCTGCCTCCAGTCTTCTGGAAGTAGTAGCACCGTTTCCCTGGGGATGGGCGTGGTGTCTGATATGATCACCTCGTCTCAACGAGGGAAGTACGCTGCATTTGTGGGTGCGGGTACTTTGTTGGGACCTTGCATTGGTCCTATTATTGGAGGGTTGTTAGGGCAATATCTAGGGTGGAGGGCTATCTTTTGGTTTTTGGTAATATTCTCGGCCGTTTTTCTTGTGCTCATGATTCTTACACTAAAAGAAACTGGTAGAAGCGTTGTTGGGAACGGGTCCATTCCTCCGCCAAACTGGGACCATTCTTTGACCAGTTACATTTATTTCAAGAACAAAGAAAAACGTGGCGAGCCGGTGGACTATGCCAAACGGGATGAGCTTACTTCTAAGCGGAAAGTCATGTTCCCGTCTCCTGTCCCTTCGCTAAAAATCATTTTCACCAAAAATGGCGGGTTCATTTTGCTAGCTATTGGCATTGTGTTTGCATGTTTCTACTTCGTGGTGTCGACCATGCCGAGCGAACTTCAAAAAGTATACGGGTTCAGTGAGATCAAGATTGCGTTAATGTACATTCCTATTGGCGCGGGTGGACTTGCTTCTACTCTGGTTACAGGCAAAGTCATCGACTGGAACTACCGCCGGTATGCCAAAAAGCTCGGGTACCCGCTCAGAGCCACCCGCGAGATGGACCTGACCAATTTCCCGCTGGAAAAGGCTCGTGTTGAGCTGGCTTTGCCATTACCGATAATAGGCGGGGCGTTCATGATCATGTACGGCTGGCTTATCCCCAAGCACGTCAACCTGGCAGGGCCAGTCATCATTCTGTTCGTGCTGGGGATGGTGCTCATCATGTGTTTCAATGTTCTAAATGTTCTACTAATTGACATCTGCCCCGGGAAAGCCGCCACTGCTACTGCAGCAAACAACCTGGTCCGATGCCTTCTAGGAGCAGGGGCGTCGGCTGCTGCTATCCCGCTAACCAACGCCATCGGCCTTGGCTGGACATGTACCCTTGCCGGGCTACTCTGGGCCGTTAGTGGTCCGGCAGTATCTCTGGTGATAATGAAGAAGGGCCAAGCCTGGAGACAGGCTCAATCTCAAGCTCAATCTCGAACATAGAATTTAATAGAATAAATTAGGGCTAGGGCTTCTCGATGACATTCAAAAAAAAAAAATGTGACTGCTTAAATTTAACTCAACCCCCGATCGAGCAAGGCTATTGAGATGATTTGAAATCCGGCATTAGTAATGCGTCGCTATTATAGACTTTCTGCCAAAACTGCTTAAATACACCTTCTTTCTCTCTCTACATTTTTCAAATCCAACTATCAAATACCAACAAAAGAAGGAGATTTAAAAGGAGGAAAAAATGGCTAGACGACCCGCTAGATGTTACAGATACTGCAAGAACAAGCCGTTCCCAAAGTCTAGGTACAACCGAGGTGTCCCTGATGCCAAGATCCGTATCTATGACTTGGGACGAAAGCGTGCCAACGTTGACGACTTTCCCCTGTGCATCCACTTGGTTTCCAACGAACTTGAACAGCTGTCATCCGAGGCTTTGGAGGCTGCCCGAATTTGCGCAAACAAGTACATCACAAAGGTTTCAGGAAGAGAGTCTTTCCACATGAGAATTAGAGTTCACCCCTTCCACGTTTTGCGAATCAACAAGATGTTGTCCTGTGCCGGTGCCGATCGTCTGCAACAAGGTATGAGAGGTGCTTGGGGTAAGCCCGCTGGTCTTGCCGCTCGTGTCAACATTGGCCAGATCATTGCTTCTGTTAGAACCAAGGACTCCAACAAGGATGTTGTTATTGAGGGTCTCCGACGATCCAGATACAAGTTCCCTGGTCAGCAAAAGATTATCATCTCCAAGAAGTGGGGTTTCACTAGCTTGGACAGAGACGAGTACGTCCGACGACGTGCCCTCGGTGAGATCAGAGAGGATGGTGCCTACGTCAAGTTCATGACCAAGAAGGGTCCTCTTGAGAAGTCTCTCGTTGAGTTCCCTGACTACCAGCCAGAGTTGACCGCTTAGGTTAAGTAAATTTTTATAACGCTACTTTATTAATTATTTGACCAAAATCGATGATTTTACAACGCCTTTTGGCCCACCCGCAGGCCAAAGTTGCCATTAGGCATGTAGTTTCGGGTAATGAGTACACCTATGGAGACTTGGTGGGTTCTATCAGACAATGGCAGCACAGGCTGGTTGCGGAGAAACTGAATGGTACCCGGGTAGCGATCATGGGGGAAAACAGCTTCCAGTTTGTTTCGTCCTTCTATGCTGCCCTGACTTTACCTGGGACTATTGCAGTGCCACTATGTACAAAGCATACCCAGCCGGAGATTGACTACCAGCTGAATGACTGCGGGGCCTCTGCGATTATTACTCCGCAGAGGTTCGAGTCAATGGTGGATTTCAGCCCGTTACGGAAGCTGTACACCGAGGATCTTGGCTCCTCCGACCAGAATGTTGATGTGACCACTGGTACTGATAGTGCACACATTTTGTACACTTCAGGTACGTCAGGCAAACCCAAGGGCGTGGTTACCCCCTATGAAACGTTCATGGCACAGGTCAAATCGTTGGCACAGGCATGGGATATCAACAAGGACACTGTAATGATGCATACTTTACCCCTGCACCATGTCCATGGGCTCCTGATTGCTCAGACATTGCCGTTGCTAGCTGGTGGAAGGGTCGAGTTCTTGTTCCCATTTGATACTGGCCGGTTCATGGATAGGTTTGCGGACCGGGAACTGCCCAAGATCAACACTTACACTGCAGTGCCGACGGTATACTCGAAGATTATAGAATACAAGGGTGATACCACGCCGTTGAAATCTCTAAAACTGGCAATGTGTGGGTCAGCAGCTTTGCCTCAACCGCTTAGAGATGCATGGGACTCAGTTGGTACTGTTCCATTGCTGGAACGATACGGTATGACGGAGACTGGGATTACGCTGAGCCAGCCTCTGGACAGCGAGAAGCGAAGGGCCGGGTCTGTCGGGCTCCCGGTACCAGATATAGAATTCCGGATCTTCAATGATGAGCTACAGCTGAAGGGTCCCCAAGTTTTCAAAGAGTATTGGGGTAAGCCAGAGGCTACTAGAGAAAGTTTTGAAGACGGCTGGTTCAAGACTGGCGATGTGGCCCGCCAGGACGACGAGGGAAACATTTACATCTTGGGCCGAGCGTCAATGGATATTATCAAATCTGGCGGAGAGAAGATCTCGGCCTTGGAGATTGAACGAGAAATTCTGGGGTTGCCTAATGTCAGGGAGTGTTCAGTGGTGGGGCTGCCTGATGAGAAGTGGGGTCAAGTAGTGGCAGCAGTGTTGGTTTTGAAGAAGGGCACACTTACTGTCGACGAGATGAGAGATAAGCTGAGGTCAACCCTCAGCGGGTACAAGCTTCCTCGGATTGTAAAAGTGGTCGACGAAATCCCACGCAACCAAATGGGTAAAGTCAACAAGAAGAATCTGGTTACGATATTTACAGATAAGACGTAGCTGGTTGGTTTGTTCACTACATCTGCTCCGTCTGCTGGTCCCTGTGCCGAAAGCCATGGAGTTAAGGACTTCGAGTTACGTTCTAAGGAGTGGGTATCCAAGGCTACTGGAGATGCTCAGGGCTTACTTCAAGACTGGCGACGTGTGAGGTAACATATACATCCTGGACCAAGCACATGATACAAGCTTGGAGAATCTCGCTTGTACGAAAGAGATGCTGGGGCGTCTGAATAATGAGACCGAACAACTCAGAGCTACCACTCTTGAAGCTAAGAAGCCACGGTAGGCGGACAACTCGGACATCAAACATCGACGAGGCAAATTAAATAGATATAGTTAAGACAATATTACTTACGATAAAATATAGCTGCTTGGTTTGGCCCGCTTACCAGCACCTGGTCGACTTTCTCCTTCCTCGTCCACCCAGATGCATCCTTAAACTTGATCTTGCGCCCACGGAAGAGCTGCAGCATGGGTTCACCATTCAGGCCGGGTGATATAGGCGCGGGTTTAGATATAGTGGCTGATTTTCCATTGCCCAATTGTCCAAACAGGTTGTTACCCCACCCGAAAACAGTATCGGTATCGCTGTTGGGGTTAGTAGTAGCCAGAACTGCAAACGTATGCTTGTCCCCTACAGCCCAGCTTCGTGCAGTTAACGGCACCATCTTGCCCAAAGACTCTGAAAACTCCTTCAGCTCGCTCAGGATAGGGATCCGCGTAGGAACTCCACGAGACTGGCTAAAATTGCCATTACCAAACTGTCCACCGGATCCGTCTCCCATTACCTGAACGTTACCCGCTGCCGTTGTGAAATATGATACAAAGGACCCGGCTGAAATGTCCTTGATTGCGAACCGTTTCCTCAGCTTAAACTCCTGGTCATTATCCCCCTCTGGCTGGTGGTTGCTGAACAGCATGGGAGTAGGCTGGATAGCAGTCCTAAATGTGTACGGCATCCCCAGCTGCCCGTTAGTATTAGCACCAAACGTCAACATCTGGCCATCGTGGGTCAGAACTATTGAATGTAATGACCCTGCAGCAATTTTGGACACTGGGCCAAACTCTCGCAACAGCTTGACTTCGTGCAGCGTCCCCGGTTCAGGTGGCGAGTCGAACTGTGACATGGTGGCAATACCAAACTGACCATTAGATTTCGTTGGTGCGACTGGACCCGCAGTGCCAGTGTACACCTTTCCCTGCTTTGTCCTGACAATAACATGCTCAAGCCCAGCATCCACCTCTTCAATGCCATCTCGCCACCCCAGTTTAGGCTCCATCTTGATCTCCGTTAGCGGGGTTTGCTTCCAGAAAAGACCAGTGGCTCCTGGTAGGTTCCGCGGCAGCCATGAGAAAAGCTGGCCATTGGTGTTCATTCCATATATACATTGCCCAGCAACCTTAACTCGTTTCATCCCCTGGCCTTGGATACTCAGTGTTGGGCCGCTAAAACCTTGTCCCCACTGTACAACATCACCATTCTCCAGGATTGCTGCCGCGATTTGATCCGCTAGAGCCAAGTCTCTGAGCAACCGGCCGTTGAAATATTCAATCCTCGTCGGTACCTTGACTGCCTTCTCGTCTGACCCAGGTTTCACAACCGAGTACTTGTTGAGCCCCCATGCGTAGACACCTGGTGTATTTACGTCCATTTCGATGTTACAGTTCAGATAGTTAATTTTGATCTCTTCAAATTAATTTATTATCACAAGATGCTGCGACCAATTCGACCATTTCGACCTATTGGAGTATGTCACTTTTCAACCTTGTCGGTGCGGAATGCTCGCGGGGTCAAGCTAAGCCAGTATCATATTGACACGCGGAAGTTTGCTTTACAGTTGGAACGGCAGGGTTTCACTCCAGCACAAGCTGAGGGGGTGCTCAAGGCTCTATCGACAGTTCTACAAGATACCGTCGAGATACTAGGCAACGACCTGGTCTCCAAGGAAGAGTTCTCGCGTAGGGCTTATCAACAAAAAGTCGACTTCACTAAGCTGAAAAGCGAACTGCAAGGTCTGGACAAGACAGAATTCACCAGAGTTAGCAATGAACTCGAACGGCTAGGCACAGACATCGAGAAGCTACGGCAACGTTTCAAAGAACAGATCGCTAAGACGAGGGCAAACGTAAGGCTGGACTTGAACCTGGAAAAGGGCAGGATGAGAGAGGAGTCTGCTACGCATGAACTGAAAATAAAAGAGGCGGACACAAAAATCGACCAGGAACTCGCCAACTTCAAGACCCAAATCGAAGGAAGCAAGAGCCGAGTTGCGCAATGGCTCATTGGTATTACCACCGGTATCTGTGCATTAGTATTGACCTACGTGAGGTTATTGACATAGAGATCTACAGATTGAAAGTCTCCTTGAGGATCTTGACAGTCTCCTCTGGGTTAGCAACGGAATGTCCAATTGTGCGGTCGTCGGTGTAGATTTCATAATCGTTGCCGCCCTTGTAGGTCTTGTCACCGAAGAAGTGAATGTTCTTGAACTTCTCATTCTCGATGTGCTGCAAGCAGTAGGTCTTGTCCCAGCCAGTGGGGAAGACATCAAAGGAGATTTGGCCACCAATGGAGTAGGTGAGACCCAAATGAGAGAACTCCTTTTTGAGAGCCTCGACCATGGTCTCACGAATGTGGTGTTCCTTGTCGTATGCTTCAAACTCGTTTCGCTCGGCAGTGGACGCGTTTCTGCCAATTGGCGACACGTTGATCATACCGTTCCGGAACTCAATGAAGGTACCACGCCGCTTGGGTAACTCAATGTTACTGAGATACCTAAGGATAAAAACGGCGAGCTTGTTGTAGTTCTCTTCACCAATCCAGCTGATGAAGGACTGGCTGGCCAGCTTCTTGCCCAGCTTGTATGCGGTCAACCCGTTTTCGCTGAAGCAGTAGTCAAACATCTCCAGGACATTGTCACCGAGCTGCTCGGTCTGCTTGGCGAAATCACTGCCACCGACAAAGCCAATGGCGCACTTCTTCCTCAGCTTCTCCAAGGTCTCCTTGACCTCGGGGGTGATGAAGAGACGGGCAGGAGTCAACGTTCCGTCGACGTCAAAGAGGCAGATGGTGTCTGGCAATTCACGATCCTTGAAGTCTTGAGGCATTTTTGGTTATTTCTATAGTTTAGAGAAAGAAGGGGAATAGAGGAAGGTACTAAAAAAAAAAAAAAAAAAAATGGAAACGTGTCAAAAGCCTCCCGGCGTTTCAGGCTGGGCTTGATCGCGAGATTCGATTTTGGAAAAGTCACATCTGTTAGCCGATCGCGGCGATCTTTTTACGCGCTTCTGCTTGGTCTAAGCCAATGACTTTGAAAAGTCAATTGGTAGTCTTTAGAGGTGGTTCAGGGTTCAGGATTCATGACCGCGATGGGACATCATCTGTTCAATTCTTCGTGTCAATCACATATCAGTTAATTTGTAACTCTCGACTTTTCACGTCGCCAAGCACAAGTGTAATATAGGTTCGTATAACTCGTTTCATGTTGAAAGACTGCCTTTCGTCGCTTTCTGGAGAACACATGCAACCTTCATTGATTCGTGAACTTCTCGCTCTAATTCTACATACAATTGTCGATATTAGCTTCCACTGATCCAGTTATCTGAACGCGAGTTACGCGACTGAAAGTTCAGGCGCCCAGCCTCTCAGGGACACGTGCCAGATGAGCTCACTAGTCGAGTATATCCTGATTCATATGTGTCACGTGCCTGCAGCATCAGCAGCTGTTTGATAGCGCAGTTACGGCCGTTGAGTCCAACACCGATCTATCAATGATTCGTGGTTATCAGATAAGTTAGGACCTGATGGGTGTTAATTGGGTGTCGTAAATCTTACTCATAACTTAACATTAACGTTAAGTTAGCAGTACCACAGTACAGTGCGGTACTATGCCCAGCACTAGTAGGTACGCCACACGTGACTACCTACAAACAACCTGAAATTTACACATCAGGCTGCTTCCAAAGGTTGCTCAGACCCACCACACGATGGTAAGTAACAGGGCACATGTATTACACTCCATGCTAACAACCCCAGAATAGCATATACAATCACGCAGTCAAACAATCACAAACGCTCCAGCGCGACTTGGACGTGTTTTCAGCATCGCCAGAATCGACGCCTCTGTCAGTACAGGGTAAGTAGAATCAATCTCAAAACATGGAATCACACTAACGAAGCAGGCCAAATATCAGCGACACTGACGACATTTGGGCGAACGATAGAAGAATACGCGTCTGCTGCTAAAGATGAGCTTATAGAAGAGCGGAAACAAAAGGCAGAGGCCAGGATTGCCAAGTTCAGGGCTGAACTGAGCGAGGCGAAGGAACGGTTACGTCAATTAAAAGCACAACGAGAAGAGGCCATTCACAATTCGAACAGACAAGAGCTATTTGGGCGGCGGCCGCATCATGGGAGAGTGGATGCGAATGGGAATGACGGCGGACTCAATGAGAACCCATATCAGAGTGCATCTAGCATTCCTCGACAGGATGGGCTATTACGGGAGAACCAGGGGCTGAATCGCGCCTCAGAGCAGTTGGACGAATTTATCGAACGGGGGAGACTAGTATTGGGCGACTTAACTGATCAAAATGCCATGTTACGGGGGACGCAAAGGGCAATACACACAGTTGGAACGACGCTGGGGCTATCGGGGGATACGATCAGGATGGTGGAGAAACGGGCAATTCAGGACAAGTGGATATTCTATGCAGGGATCATTGTGATGATTTTATGTTTTTACTTTATTCTCAAGTGGTTGTAGTGAAGCATAGAGGGTTCTGCCTACACTCTGAGTCTGAGCCCGCCAACATTCAAGCAAACGCTTATACAGCAAGTTAGCAACAAGCGGGCTGACGGAAAGGTTCAAGCACAGAAGCGGGCACAGCAGCATGCTCTCAAAGTTGAAAACAACAGGCTATACAAAAATCGAGCAACTGAAGCATACACGTGTAGACCCTAACGCGGCAAGGCAAGGCTGTTGTTACACTTTGATCACTGTCACAGGAACATGTAGCTAAAGTTTCTATTCCAGGACCTGCAAGCCTCTCGATTTAGATCAGGTCAAGGTTTCAAGTAGCTCGACGCGCGTCACGGCTTCTGGAGGTCAATGTACATGTATAAATGCTTCAATAGCCAGGAAAGTGCGTCATTTCTTCACAAACCGGCCTTGACTATTCCGGTCATGGTTGCAAACGCCTTAATCTGAAGGGTAAGGAATTCAGGAAGACGCGTGGCGTCTCCAGAAGCGGGCTTACATAACACAAGGGGCGAGATTACATAAGACCAAGCATGCAGCTATTTATGCTAGGTAAATCGAGCTTAACGCACCTAAAGCGCGACGATCACCTAACGCGGTGAAACCAGCTAAAACCACCTAAAACCCAGTTGAAACAAGCCAATTGTCACAGCCAAATCCAATCGGAGCGCACCCGATACGGCCCAAGCTGACACAACGCACAGTCAGCACGGGCAGCACGGGCAGCACGGGCAGCACGGGCGACAAGTGGCATTTTATACAAAAGCGGCACTGGGCACAAAATGTCACAGATCGGATCGGGAACTCGCGTGTTGTGATCTCCTTAACAGTTAACAAGTTTTCACCAACATTTTGGTACCAACTTAAAGGGAGCTCTGCTACTGACCAATCACAGGCCGATTCCACAGCCCTTTATCCTGTAGATCAATTCCACTTAATTGAAACATCTTGGAAACAATTCAAGCTGATATTGAGACAGCCGTGGATCAATGGCATCGTATATCCAGAGGAACTCACTCTAGCAGCAAGTGTAGCAGTTAATCGCCCCAAAGGGTGTCCTGAAAGAGTCACCAAAAACCCACATTCCGCACTAGTAGCCCCAATCATAACAATGCGCTTATTTACATTCCGATCGCGATTAAGTAAACATCCCGCCAAGGCTCCCGGGAGCGGACTCAGATTTTCACGCTTATTTACCTCGGGACTAGGCCTCCTTTTCTTTTGCACGTTTTTTTTTTTTCTCCCTCTTTTTTCTTCTTCACTTTAGCTTTCTACAGGTCACAGGTTCCTTCCCTTCCTTTACTCTTTTCAACGCATACCCCAACCAAAAGGTCGCACTCCAGGGTCCTCATAAGTCGCGTATAACTCGAGCCGGTTCTCAGTTCATACACGTTCTTTGTCTCGTCGTCGTCCTTCATTACATTCCTTTCAGGTGAAAAGATAAACACGTTCCTTTGTGCTCTTAAATACCATCTCTATACCCCCTCTAAGAACACACTAAAAACACAAGAAAATGGTTTCAATCTCTTGGTCTTCAGCTGCTGCTGCTCTTTTGGCAATCACCTCTGCCGTGGCCCAACCTCTGGAACACAGCCATCACATGCACAAGCGTGCTGAGGAGGTTGTTATCGTCACTCAGATTGTCACTGCTAACGCTGCCGCCGCTACCAACGTGCAATCTGCTGCTGCTCAAGCCCAGTCCGCCTCTGTTGATTCTAGCGTCGCTGATGCTGCTAACAGCGTGTACTCCGCTCCTGCTGCTCAGGGTAAGCCTACCTCTGTCGCTGCCAGCTACGTGCCTGCTTCAACTGCTGCTAGCTCTGCTGCTGCTGCTGCTTCGTCCTCTACTTCTTCTTCAATTGGATCTGGCGGTGCTCTCGGTATCACTTACAGTCCTTACTCTGCCAACGGTGGATGCAAGTCTGCCTCTGAGGTCAAGTCCGACTTGGCTTCCTTGACTGGTTTCAACGTTATCCGAATTTACGGTGTTGACTGCAGCCAGGTTGAGAACGTATACAACGCTCTGAGCAGCGGCCAGAAGCTGTTTGTCGGCGTTTACGACGTTGGCAACATCGCCTCTGACTTGCAAACCATCAAGAGCGCTATCAACGACAACTGGGACGTTGTCCACACCGTCTCCATTGGTAACGAGTTGGTTAACGGTGGCCAGGCCTCCGTGTCAGAGGTTAGCGGATACACCAGCACTGCTAGAGGTATCCTCAGAGGATATGGATACACTGGCCCCGTTGTTGCCGTTGACACTTTCATCGCTGTTATCAACAACCCCGGTCTTTGTGACTGTTCCGATTACATGGCTGTCAATGCTCACGCGTTCTTCGATGGTGGTGTTACCGCCGATCAAGCTGGTGAATGGGCCCTCCTACAGACCCAGCGTGTCTACGACGCTTGCGGTGGCAAGAAGTCCGTTATGATCACTGAGTCCGGCTGGCCTTCTCAGGGAGATACCAACGGTAAGGCCGTTCCCTCTTCTCAGAACCAGGTTTCTGCTATCTCGTCCTTGAAGAGCTCTATCGGTAACGACTGCTTGTTGTTTACTGCTTTCAATGACATGTGGAAGTCTCCCGGTTACCTCAACGTTGAGCAATACTGGGGAATCTTCCAGTAGACGTTTTTTTTTTTTTTTTTACCCTCACTTTTTCTATAAACCTTCTTTTCTATAAATACTTTTTTACATTATACCATTTTATTCATTATTGAGCCGTTGTTGTACGTAGACTCGTGTGATATAACTCAGTAGTCAAACTTTTGAGGGTCCTTGTCTCAAGAGATCTTCAAGAGCTAGCGTTATCACCCAGTCACCTCAAATTTTAGAACCTCTATTTCTATAAATACTACTTACTCAATCTCCAAGCAATGTACCTAGCGCTGTGCCCAACTCGTTGCTGGATTTTAGTCTTCTTTGACACAGGCTCATCAGAATTGTCACGCCCAAACTCAAAGTCAAATCCTTCAACCTCGCGCCAAGAGGGTAAAGGGTCAACGCGATGGCCAACGTAGACAGGCGGACCAGGGAACCATGCAATCTCGCGTCCGATCTTAGCCAAGTTACCCGTGCCCTCACGCACCTGTTGTTGTAGAACGGGCGGGAACGTGTATGCTGAGGCGGTGCTGATTGGTGGCACAAACTGGCCATTGAAGTTGAGCCCGCCTGAAGGTAGGTTCACAATCGATGCTCTAACAGAGCTGGTCGGCGGCGCCGCCACAGGTGGTGCAACCGCCCGCTGGCTGACTATTTGTGCTGGTGTGTAGTTGTATTTAGGCTGGGGAGGCGGGGGCTGAGTGGGCTGAGTGGGCTGAGCGGCCTGAGTGACAGGAGCAGGCAGAGGGGCAGGCTGAGGCCGGGCTTGGTTAGTCCCACTAGCAGGAGTCGAAGCAGTAGAAGTAGGAGCAGGGGACATTGACGGAGAGGCGGCGGCAACAGCAACAACAGGCATCGGAGAGCCCTCAATAATAGGCTCCTCGTTCAAGTTCAGCCGCGTCTTGTAAACACCGCCCAGGATTGGCGGTCCGTTCAAATCACCCATCTTCGGCTCAGGACGCGGCCCGTCCTCTCTTGCATCAGCAGGAAGCATACCCCTGATAGGAGAGGCCACCCTTTTCGGTTGATGAATCCTATCAAACATGTCCATTGGATACTCAATAGACCGAACTTCATCAGGGATACACGACTTCCAGGTGCGGATCTTGTTGAAAGACTTGTCGTTATCATTGTAGCGACTTTCGCAGCAGTACACACGTCGCTGGCCAATACCTGTGGGCCGTCCCCGCTGATATTTTTGGACGAACATGACAAAACACTTGTCAATAATCTGATCCACACGGTGGTCCCTGTATTGACCTGACTTGATGACCTCGTTCTCGTAAAAAGCGCGATCATACCGATGGACAGTCTGTTCTGGGCGGTAGTACCAGCAGGCATTGACCCATTTTTGTCCATCAGGAGCTTGCCAGATACGGAAAATCTGTGCAATGATCGGCTTGGTGCTGTCGTTTGGATTGATAATATGGACCCAGTCCCCAACTTGGTAAACTTCGCCGCCGTGTTCAACCTTTTCTAGCGGTGCCCGCGAGTTGGAGTCGGCATCCAGATACGCCGAGTCAGACTTGGCCAGCTCCTCCTCGGCATATATAGACATAGTGGTTTGTAGCCTCACTGCGTCCTGGTATATCTGCGAGTTGTCATCATTGAACATCTTGGCGTTTTCGAAAATCAGATTCATGTCCTCCAGAAACATTTCCACAGTCTGGTATTTGCGCTGCTTGATATTCTGACGCACTTCCTCGAGAGAAATAGGGTTCTGGACAACATTGTAGTACTCAGGGTACTGCCTCTTATCAGGCAATCTGTCGAACTCTATGAAAAGATGCCGATTGGCCTGGCGTTCTTTTCTGACAGCCCTCATGATAGCCTTAATTCTGTGCTCGTGAGGTCGGTCCACAATTGGAGGACGCCCTCTTTTTCTTCTGGGTACCAACTCTCCACTAGCAATCAGTTCTTCTCTTAGCTTTTGTGCCTCAACAACACTGCGTCGTGGGCGGCCCCTTCGTTTTTGCACCGGTTCATCTTCATCATCGTCGTATTCATCTTCTTCATCTTCATCCATTTCAACGTCACTAGGGATGGGGCCCAAATCTGGGTACTGGAGCTCATCAGGATCGTTGTATAATTCTGACCTTCCCTTCAGCGTTTCCAACTGCTGCTTGATATACTCATCAAAGGTCACGGCATACTGGTAAATCTCCGACCCCTCCTCATTGAACAACATTGCATTGTACGCGATCTGGGCCAGGTCAACGATGAAAGGGCCAATACTCGCGTATTTATTCTGGCTCATGTTCTTGGCGATCATATAAAGCGAGTACGGTCGCTTGATGGTTTTGTAGTAACCTGCCACATTTCTATCAGGAAGCTTTGTGAAGACACTCGAGATAGAACGGCCCTCGCCATCTTGAAGCTTGTAAGCCCCCTCAAGCACTTCCTTGAGCGCTTCGTTCAGTTTATCCTTGTCGACGACCATCGTTGTGTTGTAAGTTTTTGTTGTGACAAAATCGATCTTAAACTTTATAAGCTCAAAGATTAGTTACTCTAATCGAAGTATCGAGCTGCCGGGACATTGATAGACAGATGTTATGTCCACTGATCTCAAGTCGTTCCAGCAGTGCCTGCTGTCATCTGGACGGGTTCTAGCATTGGTCGGAGCTGGTCTTTCGGCGAGCTCTGGCCTGCCGACTTTCCGGGGCGCGGGCGGGATGTGGCGGGGGTATGATGCCACTGAGCTTGCGACCCCAGATGCATTTATCGCCAACCCAGGGCTGGTATGGTCATTCTACAGCTACCGGCGGGGGATGGCTCTGAGGGCCAAACCAAACAAGGGACACAAGGCATTAAGTGAGCTGTGCCAGCGACTAGGGCCTGAGCGGTCGCTGACACTGACTCAAAATGTGGACGGACTGAGTACTCGAGCCCACCACCCGTCCTCGAGCTTGCTGCACTTGCATGGCGACCTGTTCACACTCAAATGTACAGAGTTTGACTGCTCGTTTGTGGAGACGAATTTTGAGCACCCGTTGACTCCTGCTTTGAACTCAGAGTCTTTGGAAAGAAATATACCAGCCGACCAGCTACCACTGTGCCCTCGGTGTAATGGGCTGCTTCGACCAGGAGTAGTATGGTTCGGTGAACCACTGCCTCTTACAGCAGTGACAAGGGCCGAAGATTTCATCTCAGGGCAGCGTGTTGACTTGATCCTGGTTATCGGTACATCCTGCTCGGTGTGGCCGGCCGCGGGGTACGTGGAGCAGGTGGCTATGAATGGAGGCAAGGTGGCCATATTTAACGTCGAAGACGACGGTGCATTAGACAAGGACGACGGGTGGATGTTCCAGGGGGACGCCGCCGTCACTCTACCATTAGCTTTAGAGCCTTTAATAGGTAAACTATAAACTACTGAGCATGAGCTTCTAGCTCCAGTCTTTGATAATTGGGTTTTCCTACATTCTGCTCTAAAAGCTAAAATAACACTAAACGTGAATCGGCTTCTCGTAAGTGGCCATGGCGGCCTCCTTGAAAGCTTCCGACAACGTAGGGTGAGCATGCGAAGTTCGAGCGATATCCTCAGAAGAGGCACCGTACTCAACGGCCAGAACAGCCTCGGCGATCATCTCACCGGCGTTGGGGCCAGCAATGTGGACACCCAGAACTCTGTCGGTCTCCTTGTCAGACAAGAACTTGACCAGACCCTCAGTGTCGAGGTTGGTCTTAGCACGGGAGTTGGCAACGAAGGGGAACTTGCCCACGTTGTAAGCGATCCCGGCATCCTTGAGCTGCTGCTCGGTCTGTCCAACCCAAGCGAACTCAGGGTGAGTGTACATGACAGAGGGGATGGCTCCGTAGTTGACGTGGCCATGGCCACTCTTGATGTATTCGACAGCGGCGATTCCTTCCTCCTCAGCCTTGTGGGCCAACATAGCACCGAAAGTAACATCTCCAATAACTCTGACATGGGGTAGCTTGGTTCTGTACTCCTGGTCAATGATCAATCGTCCCTTCTCATCCTTGTCAAGATCAAGAGCCTCCAAGTTAAGACCCTCGGTGTATGGACGACGACCAATAGCAACCAACAGGACATCGGCCTCCAGGCTCTCCTTCTTGCCCTTCTTAACATCCTCAACATCGACACTGACGGCACCGCTGTCGCCAATCTTAGCACTAGTGACCTTGGTTCCCAGCTTGAAGTTGATCCCTTGCTTCTTGAGAGTCTTCTGAGCAAGCTTGGACAATTCAGCGTCCATGCCAACACCACCGATAGCGTTCTGGAACTCGATAACAGTAACCTCAGTACCCAGTCTAGCCCACACAGAGCCCATCTCCAGTCCAATGATACCACCACCGATGATAGCCAATCGCTTGGGGACTTCCTTCAGGGACAAGATACCAGTGGAACTAACAATCTTCTCCTCGTCGATCTCGATACCTGGGAAGGGAGTGACCTCAGAACCAGTAGCGATAATGATGTTCTTAGTCTTGAGGTTCTTGGATCCACCCTCGTTCAGATCAACCTTGATCTCATGGTCATTAACCAGGCTTCCGCTTCCCTTGTAGTAGTCAACCTTGTTTTGCTTGAACAAAGTCTCGATACCCCTAGTAAGACCGGTGACAGCTTCCTCCTTGGCTTTCATGAACTGGCCAAAGTTGAGGGAAACATCACCAACATCGATACCACGCCGTTTCGTGTCGTGAAGAGTTTGATGGTAGATGTGAGAGTTGTTCAACAGAGCCTTCGATGGAATGCATCCAACGTTGAGACACGTACCACCGGGAGGACCTCGCTTGTCGATACAAGCGGTCTTGAGGCCAAGTTGAGCGGCCTTGATGGCAGCAACGTATCCACCAGGACCAGCACCGATAACAACAACGTCCAAGTCCTCATCAGAAGATGATGCCATACCTCTGACAGACTGCATTCGTGTTGAGACAAGCCCTTGGGTTCGGCTGACCATGGCAGCAGCCCTGGTAGCAGGGGCTGGAGCTAAGCTTCTTGGAATAGCAGCCCTCAGCATTTTTGTCTTTGTATTCTTCAAATCAAGCTTGCTTTGAGAGTGTTGAGGGGTCCAAAAGCTGTTTTAGATTTAGTTACTAATCAGAGATGCTGTTTAGATTTTTTTTCGGAATTTAAAGGTTTCGATTGGTTAAGGGCGATGTCGGGGTCAAGTGGCGATTTATAACCCAGTTTGTGGTTAAAAGGCGGAGAAACTCAACATTATTTATTCAACTAGAATATGAAGTCAAACAGCTTGAAAGGAGCAATAATACAAAGAAGCTTATAAATAGTCGGAAGCCCTAGTCCGTCCCCTTTTGTTGGAATCTCGCGCAGGGCCGGGGGCTGAGGGTCCCTCGGGATCACGATCACGGGTTTCAATTGGCGGTGTTGGTGATCTTGAGAGCGGCCTGGGTCGACCTCTAGGTCGGCCTTCTCCAGTGTCTGATGACGATACCGAATCAGATCTCGGTCTCTTGCTAGATCTGTATCCATCAGGCGAGTATGACCTTGACCTTGACCTTGACCTTGACCTTGAACGGGAATAAGATCCGGAGCTGTACGATCTCGACCTTGATCTTGAGTATGACCCAGATCTAGACCTAGAGTAAGACCCAGACCTAGAGTAAGACCCAGACCTAGAGTAAGACCCAGACCTAGAGTAAGACCCAGACCTAGAGTAAGACCCAGACCTAGAGTAAGACCCAGACCTAGAGTAAGACCCAGACCTAGAGTCAGAGTACGAAGCAGACCTTGACCGACCCCTTGGAGGTGGAGGGTTTCGCAGAAATTCTCTCATATCCTCCGTTAGCACCCCCAGCCCTATAGCCGTGAAATAATTTACTGAGAACCGGGTCTTCTCCAGCTCATCTGGGTCCTTGGGGAAGATATTCACCAGATACGGCTGGATATTTTTGTCAGTGAACCGCTCCACCATCTTAGCCTGTCCCATTTCCTGGACCATCTCCTGAAACATGATCTTCACAAAAATTCTCGTAGACGAGTTTGAGTCCTCTTCGTTCATGTAAATGGCCTCTAGCACTTCCCAGTGCAGCGAATCTGAGGCTAAGAGGTACCCAAACAAAATGGCAATGTTACGCAGCTTGTTTGAGTCATAGCGGTGAATAGTGTTGTAGTACTTGACAAACGATTCTTCCAATAACGTACGCCACCGCAGCATGGATGTGGGGTTGACTTTACCGGATCGACTGATCCTGGCGGCAACAGCGCCATAAATCTTGTTGTAAATCTTTTCCTGACTGCAACATTCAACAAGCATGTTGACAATCTCTACTTCGTGGCCTGGTGGGACTTGTAGTCGAGCTAACTTATGGCAGACCTCGTCTATTGACATGGTCGACATGATTGTTAGGTATATAGTTCGCCTCAAGTCAATAAGCTCGGTACTTGTCATGTCTGTTATTGTTATCTTTTCACCCTGTTTCCCATCTTCATCCTCCTCCTCCTCGCTCTCACTTTCGCTGTTGCTACCAACCTCACTTTCACTGTCCCCCTCCAAAATGGACTTTTTCAATTCACTATACATTTCCTCATTCTCGGCAAAATGGTCATCAACCTTGAATACATTGAGCCCATCTTCCGCCTTGAGTGCGTCATCAAGACTGATCATGTGCGTCGACTGTTCATCCTCCTCCACCAGGTCCAACTCCTCCGGGATAACTGGGTAGTCCTTGAATCCTTCCTTTCTGATCAAGAAAAGTGCCTCGATCATGTACTGCGTACGCTTCTCCAGTATCCCGTCATGCAACACCGCTCTGTATCGTTCAAAGACACCATTAAACGCGGCAGGGCTCACGTCTTCGAGGTATAGTCCTACTTCTTTGATGAAACTCACCGAGATCTCCACTGAGTCGTCGCTTGGTTCTTGTAGCAGCAAATGCAACATCTGCAAGCAAATAATCTCATGTGCCACCCTATGATTACACAGGTGTGCAAGGAACATCGCCGAGGAAATGCAGGTGGCCTTGTCATTCCGCTTATAAGCTCTTCTAAATTGGATGACCAGCCTCTTGACTAGAAGCTCGCCCACCTGGGGAAATTTTGAGTTGATAATAGCAACCAGAGCGGCATAGACTGGAGTATAAGGCAATGACAACGACTGGGCGCGCATTATACTACGGCAGAACAACCCCCTGCCGCGGATCAGGTTGCAGGTACCAAAAATATCCTGTACAATATCCCGAATATTCGACTTGTTCACCTTGTTGATCAACCCATTTATCGACCGTTTCAGCTGGTCCCATTTCGCCCTCTGATCCTCCTTTGACCCTTGCTCGACCTCGATCTGGGCCAGAAGCGCACGTAGTCTCGCGGGAGGTACATACCGACCGCCTGATCTCAAATCCAGCAGACGTTGGTACTCGGCTGCTGGGTCCAGCTTCTTGTGGAAATCAAGCTTGGAATCATCTCCATTTTGGGTAGTCTCTGCTTTAATATCCGGAGAGTCAGCCCGCAGTGACGCTCCTTCACCTGTGTCAGGAGGCATGCTATAAAGATTTGTGTTTTCAAATTTATCAATGCGGCGAATTTCAGGTCAGATTTATTTCGGACTTTCACGTCTCTTTTAACTTGCAGCTGATGATCGGGATGTCACGCCGCTAGATCGCAGACTCAGTGTGTTTTGCGGCATGATTTTTCTTTAGGTAGATCCGCAACCCCACAATCTACAAACTACATGCAGATAGTGAACGAGCCAATAGATTTGAGAATAAATGAATTTATAGAATCAAAAGATATATATTTTTTTTGTGGGTTTTTATGTAAAGGGGAGGAGAACGAGGGCTTAATGTCAAGCAAGAGCCTCAAAAGATAAAGACGGAGAAATCAAAAAGTAAAGACGAAGAAGGGGAATATGGGAGCGAGTCGAGTCCCAGATATTGAAAGAACCAGCTTTTTAGCGGTTCAGGCCTTTGGGCAGGGCTTAGAAGGGGTGTGCCCAGGTTTGGTAGGAGTGCAACCGTTGCCACAGGAGTCGCCTTTGCAGCCGCCGCTACCATTTCCGCCATGGCCAGAGCCCGACCCGGACCCACAGCCATCTTTGCCGTCACAGTGGCCGTTACCGCCGTTTCCACCAGAGCCGGACCCGGACCCGCAGCCATCTTTGCCGTCACAGTGGCCGTTACCGCCGTTTCCACCAGAGCCGCCAGGCTTACCGCCACTAGGCTTACTGGAACCTCCACTGCCATGGCCAGGTCGGCACAAGCCGAGCCCATGGCAAGGAAAATGCAACTTCTCAATAATCTTTCCGCAAAGGTTATGACCAAACACGAAGCAGGCAGCATGGTCCTCACGCTTCTCCTTGGACTTGCCTCCCAGCTTCGCCTCCATGTCGCCCACAGCCTCCGAAAGCATAGTGCCGATCTTTCTGACCTTGTCAGAGTCGATGGAGTCGTCAGAAGCTACGGCCTTGGCCACAGCTGAGCTAAGGTTTTGAGCCTCCTCGCCCAGCTTCTGGTAAGAGGAAGAGGAGACCGAGGTGAACAATTTGCCAACATTGGCGACCTCCTCTCGGATAGTCGCGTCATCGTTGGACTTGAGGGCTTTGACAAGGTCGTCGGTTGCGTTGTCAAGGTCAAAGGATCGAGTTTGCAATTGGTTGAAGGAGGGAGCGGCAAAGCCTCCTACAGTGAGGAGGATTAGAGCAATAAAAGTGGCAGTTTTGTTAACAAACATGGTTCTAAAAGAAGAGATCAAAGAGCTTCGGTTGACAGTGAAGGAGGCTTGGAGGATCTGAACTTCAGGGGAGATATCAAGCCCTTTTATAGGCTTGGTGCTTCTCAAAGCTCCACATGTCTTAGAAACTTGAAACTTCAAGTCGGAGGCGACGCCTGAAAACGATAAGTCGTAGCTCTCCAAGTCAACGAACAAGGGCAACGCCTGCTATAAGAGATACCCAAACCATCATCAATCGGCTCTGTCGCAAAGGGTCAGGAACATTGGAAGTATCCAGCACGATGCAACCAGGTACCCAATCTGAGCACAAGTTCCTCGGAACTCGTGCAAATGCGCTGCTGAGAAAAGAGCTTGTCCTTCACTCATGCAGGTACAAGACAAACACAAAGCAAATAAGTCATTGAACAGGTATGCATATGCCAGGCTGTCACGTTCAGTCTAGCAATTGATGTCGTCACAACAATTTTGGTGACTAGAATTCGCAAAACCTTGTAGGCCAGCCTGAAGTCCATAAAACTCTACACCCTCTTGTGCATATTAGCGCCCGCACACTGAAGAGCTTGTACAACCTGCATGTTTTAAATTTTGCCTCGAGCTAATCTTTGTTATTGTCTGGATTAATAAGTTTACGCACGCACGCGTAAGGCTGGCGGCTAGTATTCGATCTCCGATAACAGTTAGGCAAAAGTGATATGGCTCGCGACCAAGCTCGGCCGCGCGGGTTCAACTCTAGTTCAGATCTGTCTCACAAGTTTGATACCGCAGATCCCAGCCATTCGTCGGACTCGCGAGCGAGCGTCACGAACTCAGACAACTCCCTTCTTTCTCAATTTGTTGTACTTTGTCTGTTTCATTCGGTACCTTTTTGCTTGATCTGGAGAACCAAAAATAGCCAGTCATGTCGATGCTATCGAACTCGACGCTGCTACTGGTAGGATGTAGCGGCTCCACCTCTGAAACAGTATTACGCATCAAGTACTCCGAGACAGTCAAAGAATCGATACGCATGACGATGCCTCGCGGCCGGCTGGATATCATGCTGATGCACACCCCTGCGTCGCTCTGGGATGCAGAGGGCATTATACGAACCTTGTACGAACTGGGCAGCCGCCATGCGATTTCACAAAAAAGAGAGCATGTCGACCTGACTGTGCTGGTGGATGGCCATGACGTCGAGCAGAATCGCGAGCAGAAGTGGGAGCTGATAACGGTGGGTAAATGGGAGAGTGAGTTGCCCAAGACGTTAAGGTCGCTCGCTAATGAATCAAGCGTGATCCATAGCTTGCCGGTGGTGCTGTTAAATATGGCACACGAGAGCCAGTACAGCTCCGGGGTGAGCGTCGATAGCAGCGCCTATGTTAGCGGCGACGAGGAGAACAACAGTAAACTGAGTAAACACGAAAAGGAGCTGGAGGAGCAGCTGAAAGCATTACGAGGAGGCGAGTTTGGCGTTGTGGCGGTTGGCGGTACATTTGACCACCTGCACGAGGGCCATAAACTACTACTTACAGTGACGGCGTTTATGGCAACGCGCTGCATAATCGTGGGGATCACCGGGCCGGAGCTCCTCAAAAACAAAAAGTACGCCGAGGCGTTGCAACCATATACAAAGCGCAGAGAGGCGGTTGAGCGGTTCTTGAACTATGTCTTTCCATCATTGGCTACTAGCCTGGAAATGATCTCAGATGTGTACGGACCTACGGCTACAGTGGAGGATATAGATGCATTGGTGGTCAGTACTGAGACAAGCTCGGGTGGCGAGGTTGTCAACAAGTTCAGGAGAGACAAAGGATGGAACGAGCTTGCTGTAGTGGAAGTCAATTGCATCAATGAAGATTCGGGTGTTAAAATAAGTAGCACTGACTTGCGGAAACGTGAGTTAGAAAAGTCAAAATAAGGTTATTTCACTGCTGCCTATTCATAACCTCCTCAATCAAGTCTGCAGTGAGCTCGGAAGCCCACTTGACACGATCCTGTTGCTTTTTCTTCAGGTCGCTGATAAATGGCGAGGATCGCACAGAGGCCTGGTAGTACTGGACACCCCTCAGGACAATCTCATCCTTAGTCTTGACCACAAGCTCAACCAAAGGGCGCTGGTTCCGCTGTTTCTCAAACATTGCATTATCTCCAATCCAGTTGTTCATGCCTCGCTTGGAGCTTGAATCAGTGCTGGCTTGTTTGCCCAGTTTGTCAAAGACAGTGATGAAAAAAAGCTCCAGGAAAATTCGCAAATCTTCTGCAGCGGTGAGGAAGTTGATCGTCTTGAGCACGTCGAGACTCATCTCGCCGTTGGCCACGATACTTGCATAAAATCTGGCAAAATGCATAGCTTTGCGGAGATTAGAGGTGCCGCTATCGGCATCTTCCAGCGGTATCTCATCCTCGCTATCGCTACCACTGCGGTCCTCGCCTTGTAATCTACTCAAGAAATCCCATAACGCAAATTGGAATGTTTTCTTCAATGAATGATGCGAGCATAGTTTGGAGGCAACTAGAGCATAAAATGGGTTGTATGCTTCCTCGTTGGCACAGCAGTGTAGCAACACTCTAGGGATTTCTCGCTCCTGCTTATTTTTGAGCCCGAGCTTCTGCAATCTGTCACAAGCATCCACGTAGTCTTCGCTGCTCATGATGGCCACAAAGACGGCTCGTCGGATATCAGTGTTCATGCGTTGTTTTCGCGCCAGGTCCATCCAGTTGAGCTCAGCCGAGTCTATCATCTCGTCTCCCAAGGTGGACCCTACATTGCCTGAGCTGTCGCTGTTTTTCCAAGCAGCGCCCACGATCCACCATTTGCCCCGGGTTCCAACGTTGCGAATATCATCCAGTGACACCTGCAACGGCTCCTTTGATCCAACGCCGCTGCCCAGGAATTTTTTCATCCTTATCGACATGGCAGCATGCGTTTCGCTTTGGCCGCCCTTGTGGCGGTTGTTTTTGAGGTTCGTTATAGTCTCAATCAGAAACTTGGTACGTGTGTTCAGCTGCTTGAGGTCCATTTTGGCCACTGAACTTTGTAATAAATAGATAATCTCCTTTAGAGCCGCTGGGTCGTCAGATCGGAGCTGGGACCCGCAGCTTCTAATGAGCTTGAGCAAAAGCTCGGTTTTGGTCTCGTCAATGTCAGTGAGGAATTCCTTGACGAGATCGTACATGAGCTTGCATGAGACCAGCTGGAACGTATAGAGCTCAGATAGAAGCGATAGCAGGTTAGAAGCTTCTTTGGTCCCATTGTTGAAACGGCTGTCAAAAGTCTCCACCAACGTTTGCACGAAATGAGCTCCAAACTCCACTCCAGTAGTTCGGTATAGGGCAGTGACGAGCGCCGCATGTATCAGCAAGAAGCTCTCCAGAAGGTTGCTCTGCAAACAAGTGCTTTCGAGGATCAACGACGTTATTGACGAGTTCACCATGTGCCGGGGGTAATTCTGATACAGAGTTTCCAGCTCGTTTATTATGGTACCAATGTTGGCCTCAGTCAGTCTGTTGAGATTACCCTTGACCAGTCTTTTCAGCCTCGTTTGCTCCTCACTTTCGCCGTTACTTTCGCCGTTACTTTCACTTGCCAGTTTGTTCCTCAGCGACGGGGGTACATATTTTGTGCTGGCTGTCACTGGAGCCACATATGGGTTTTCTCGTACTTTGGGCTGTCTCTCTTCCGGGCCACTCTCTTCTTCTGAGCCTTCGGAGTCTTCATTTTCCGAGTCTTCGTCTTCCTGTTCCTGACCACTATCTTCATAGTCGTCAAAGTCCAGGTCCCCGAGGATATCTCCTAATCCGTCGTCCTCGTGTTTCAGCTTGAGGTTTTTCTGTCCAAGCATTTTAGCGTAATAATCTGCTTCAAGCTCATCCTGAGCCATGAGCTCTTGGTCCATTGGTGTGGCAAAATCCTCGTCATCCTTGGAGTTCTTGGGCTTCTTTTTTAATTTTGAGCTTTTTTTTGTGCTCGCGGGCGTTTCCGAGTCTTTGCTAACCTTAGAGGCGTTTTTCTTTTGACGATTCAACTCAGCCAGTGCGCTCCAGGTATCTTCAGCAGACGGTTCCTCTTCCTTCTTCGATACAGGTTTTGAAAGGTCTTTGGCGGTAAGCTTCTTTTTCTTCAACGCAGCCAGTGCATCCCAGGTATCTTGCTCCTCGGACCTTCGCTCATCTTGCGTTTCAACTGTGTCGCTACCAAATCCGGTAAACTCCTCAAAGTCCTCTTCGCTGTCAGACTCAGCCTTGGCCAGTTTGTGTCTCCTGCTGTCTTCATTCTTGGCACCGTTTCCAGCGCCGTTCTTCTTGGTCTTCTTGAGCTCCCGCTCCTGTTTCCGCCGAGTTCTACGATCCACCTTGTGCTTCCTTTTCTTCAGTCCTTGGTTGGATTGATCAAATCCTGCAAAATTAGCACGAGCCTTAACGTCACGGCAGTAGGACAGACTTACCTGAAACTGCTTCAGATGAGTCCCTAAGCTCATCCAGTATAGGCCCTGGGAGCCTTATTCCGTCCTGTTTCTTCATTCCCAGCTCTCCTCTTGTTCTATAGTATTGATTTTTGTCAGGCTAACTTAGGCTTAGTTTGCAGATTTGTCAATTATTTTATTTTTTTTTTTTTTTTTCCCAGCCGCAGATTGTCTCGTGACTTTTGAGATAGCGAGATCATGTTACCTCGGTAACCATCGACTAGAGGCCGTAGATAACCGCTAACAAACTAATCAGGCACAATACCTAAAATAGTAATCTTGACCTCCTGCATGACATGCCGCGGGAATTCCATCCGTTGTGGCTGGGCTACTTTTTTGGTGGCCTGCCCCAGGATAAGAGATTACCCTTACGTAACCAGCGCAAGGAATTTTTAATTTCCGAGATCTATATGCTGCTCTTTTGATCTCGGATTCCAACATCAGTTCACTAGGAGTCCCAAAGGAATACAGCGGTCGAAGGGAAACAAAATCGTCTGCAAGTTGGCTGAGCAACAAGCAGCCTTAGTTGTTTGGTAAAACGGCTTGGGCAATAAGCTCAGCTTGCTTTGGCACTCTGTCCACAGGCGGGGCAGACAAGAGAATAGCTGTAGCTCACTTGATTTAGCGCTGGATGTTAGAGTTGGAAGCCAGGCATGGATACCAAGGTGTACAAGGACGCATCCGCGTTGGTCAAGATCATAGGACATGACCCGGTGATAGCTCTGGTAGAGGGCAAGTTTGGAAAAAGCGGTCGTAAGGACTATGTGCTAGCAGTTAAGCGGCATGAAATCAGTGTAATAAGCGCGAACGAGGACGGCGTGGATCATTGGGACTGCGACCATGACGAGGAAGAGGAGCTGAGTTTTCTAGGCCAGTACAAAGAAGGCTCGAGACAAATACAGGAATACGACGAAGGGGCAATAGTGGTGACAAGCCCTGATAAGAGGCGGATTATGTGCATTCATCCGCGGTCAAAGTGTGCACTTCACATGGACGGCAGTCTTGTACCAACGAAGGGAATGGTATACGGTGGGTATACGTTACCAGTGGTGTCAATTGATCTGAGTACTGCTACTAGTGGAAGTAATCGGTACTCGGTAGTTGTGAATTATTTTGGCATGGGACGTCTCATCCCTGAAACTCTAGACATATCTCAAGAGCTACGGTTCGAATTGAAAGTGAAAGGGCACATTATTGACCTTGCCCTTGACCCGAGCGGTTCTTTTCTGTATGTTGTACAGGAGGATATCACGTACAAGACTAGCTTGGGCATGATCCCATGCGCACTCTTTGGTCAGGCTCTGGAAAACACCAAGCCACAGTTGGAGGTTTCTCAGCTGCCGTTCGATGGCTCTATAGCTCGAAAGGTGATTGCTAGCAACGTTTTTAGAGACCAAGTTCTTGTTGCTACTAATAGCCCACCTTCAATCAAGACCCTTGATGGTGAGGCAATTGAGGCGCCCAAGTCAGAGGTCACGCATTGTGTCGAGCTCAAGGGCGGCACCCACGCTCTAATATGCTTCCGAGATGGCGGAGTCGCTTTAGTTGAAAGGGCTCCCTTGGAAGATCTCAAGATTGTGAAGGTACCTCACGCATGGCTGCCGCCTTGCAAACAAGTTATTAATGCCTGGGGCGCCACTTTTTATGCATTGACACATGTGGGCAACGTCATTGAGTTCAGCGTGGAGAGCCTACTCGGCAATGTTGATTCCGCAGTGAGAATTCCATTCTGGCAGCACCGCACATTCAACCTGGGGCCAGTTCATGATTTCACTGAGGATAGACGGAACGGAGATATACTCTTGACTCATGGGTCGTTTGAAGAAGGGGCACTTTCCAGATTTTCAAGAGCATTGAAACCCACGACAATGATAGACTGCGGCAAGGGCATGGGATCAGTAGAGCTGATGCGGAACTTGCAGTCTCACTCGCTGATTGTGATGAGAAGTATACGAGGAGATATCAGGACGTTTAAGTTCAATGCCAGTGGTGAAGATGGTAATGATAGCGAGCAGGACAGTGATATGGAGCTAGTGGAAACTGATTTGACTGTCAAAAGTGGAGTAGAGGTCCTGGAATACGATGGGGAACTGGTGCAGGTCACCAGGTCTCAAGTGAAGTCGGAGACCAAGTCATGGGTTCTGAGCGCTGAGGTTGGTCAAACAATTACGCTTGCCGCGGTGATCACCGACAGCAAAAACGAATTTGTGGCTCTGACCGTTGATAACTGCGAGGTTGTCATTCTGGATAGAGAATTTTCCAAAATTATATCAAGGACCGTGCTTCCAGCTGCTATCAAGCAGATGGCGCCCAGCAGAAACGGGACCTTGCTCTTACTGATGGGCGAGCCGTTCGCCTCGTGGCTTAACTACAGCTTCAAATCGCATAAGTGGATCTTGCTACCGCTTCAGCGTGAGCAATATGGTGCCGGCTCTAACGAGCCCGACAAGTTCTACATGAGCTCGATGGTGCACGCAAACAGAAGTATTTATTCAGGCATGATGGACGGGAGGCTCGTTATGACCGAGCGGAGGTTTGAGGAAGAACCGGAGACGAAGAAGAAGAAGCCGTCGTCTGAGCCACGGCGGCGCAATAATGACGACACTAATGATGCACCCACCAAGACTGAAGAGCAGGAGGGGAGTGAAACAGACTCAGGCGAGTATAATGACACAAAATCTTTTGCTCTTTCTTGCATGACGATAGGAGAGAGTCCTGTCAAGGTTTTTACTTCAATTGACAGATCACACCTGATTGTAGCTTCAGGAGATAATCTGTTCGTGCTGGACACGACGCTCAAGTTTGAGGAGAGGAGGCTGAAGAGGGTTCAGGTTCCTGGGCTACGTGGGCCACTAGAGTTTTGTGGGATTGCCGACCCCAACACCTTTTTGGTTGCTTCTGGTGGTAACAGACTACACTTGGTAAGCTGGGATTTTGAAGACACGCACTCTTTGGAAGTTGTGGCGTCGCCAAGAAAAGCATTTTATCCGTTGATGAGCGACATTTTCGGTGAACGATTTGCTCTTGTGGTATCCAGAGAACGGAGCCTAGAGCCGCGCGAAGTCTCGCAGCCAGGTATCAAAATCGATGATAATCCTAACATCACTGGGAATTTCATTGAAGACCAGCTTCATGTGCTGGACGTTGACACCGGCAAACTGGTGTCCACCTTTGAGCTTGGAAAAGGGTATTATGTGACCTGCATGGAGGTTTGTGGAAACTCGGCGGTTATCGGTACGCGGACGTGCAAAACGGCTGAAGACTTCGACAAGGCACGCAGAGGATATTCTGTGGGAGATGTGTTCATATTTCATATTGACACATCTGCTGCTATCACTTCCTTGAGACAAGTTGATGACATGGAGCGCCCCACACAGACGAAGCAGTCAAACAGCCAAGTCTTGGATTTGGAGTGGGTCGGCCATTTCAGCAACCATTCAGTGACTGCGCTTAGAGCACTGGACTCAGGCACAGGTTGCTTGGCGGCTACCGGTAATGTGGTGTTTGGCATTAGCTTCAGTACCCGCCAATGCTTCAACTTATCCACAAATACAGGGCTTCGTTGGACCACCTGCATTGACATGACGGCAGGCTGTGTTCACAACAAGGTGGTGTTTGGCGACCTGTCGGCCAAGGCATTTATTCTCAATGACAACAAGGTGCAGGTTCTTTGCGTGGAGGGAGGCGGGGCGCTTATCAGTGGCGTCATACTGGTAGACTCTGACCGCCGCTTACTCATTGCTGATAATAAGGGGCTGCTCTCTACCCAGATTGATCAGGACGAAGACATCTTCGTGAACACGCGGTACCGTCAATTGCAGGTACATAAGGATGACCAGCATGTACAGGTGGGTGTCATCAATGCTTTTAAAAAGTGGATGGGGGAGCTCAGCGGTAGTATCTCACCCGATGGTGAGGATGATATTGATATCTGCGAGAGAAGAGCTTACCTTTGCAACGTGAGAGGGTTCAGTCGCACGGCTTTGTTTGCCACTGCACGCGGGGAGCTGTACGGTGTCATCGACATGAACAAGGAACTCTGGGGTACAGTCTGTCGGCCACTAACGGGTAAGCGAGATCCTCACTGCTGTTTGTTCAAGGGGTGGTTGCCCACAATAGGGTTTAGAGTTGACCGCTGTGTTGAATCTTCAATTTGGCACGACTACAAGTCGATTATTATCAAGCCTGGTTCAGACCCTAGGATAGTCTCTCAACTTGGACGGTTATCAAGGTTTACTAATGATATTCTCAACCTAGCTTGATTTATGTATATGAATGATTAATGCGAAAAATGAAACTTGAGGTTTATTTAACTCTTGATGACAATAGGCTGATGGTTATTCCGTCTCCCCTTGTCGACATGGTCGAGGCCAAGGTACTCGCTGTCCCCGTAGACGTCAAAAAGCTCCAGGTCGTCGTCTTCAAAATACTGCGCTTTGGGCCCATTGAAGCTTGGTTTGATCAAAGCAAACTTGATCTTCTCAAACACTTTATCATATACGCCCATCACCTTCTGCAGTCGCTGCTTGGTCTGTGCAAACTTCTCGCCACGCTTCAGCAAAAAAGTGAAGGGGATGCCATGAGTTCGGTTGGGGTCCTTTTGAAAGTGGCAGACAAAGATGAGCACTTCTCCTGTATCAGAAGAAGGCTCCTCGTTCTTGATATACTCAATCTCCTCCTCGGGAGCAATAGTGGCATAGAACTGGTTATGGTCAGTCACCTGGGCCACCGAGTACATGGGGTTGATAATGTGATGGATCCTTCCATTGCGAGCGTCCCAAATCTTGATACGGTCAAACTGCTCTTCAGTAAGGTTGACCTTCTTTCGAAGTGCTTGGCACACCTGAGCAAAAGTGCTAGTTTTCGGCACAAGGATCTCGTACCTGTTCTCCCGAGATATACCATCAGTCAACCAAGACAGGTTCACCTTCTTGCTATCCTCGAGCTCCGCCAGACTCATGTCCAAAATTTCATAATAAATAGTGTTTGAGTAAGAGTTGGCATACGATAAGATCTGCTCAATGCTCCCAGGGGCCCGCTTGATAGGCACCTGCTCTGCATACCGACTGGCAGACAGCGTGAAGAATTGGATATGGGTAGGGTCGACTTGCAAAACTCGTGCGGCTCGCGTCGCCATCTGGTCGTAGCTCTCCTTGCGGCTTATATAAACGGCAAACGTACCCTCTTCATCTTCCGGCTCGTCAGTGTTGATCTCAATGGCATCAATGTCGTGCACAGGCGCATCGACCTTCTTCTTGAAAATGCACAGCACTCGGCAGAACACAAACCCATACATATCCTTGGCAGTCTTGTACCCGTAAATCTTCGCCAGCGAGTCGTAGTCCAAAGCGCGCTCGAAGCAGAGGATGTCACCCTCACCAATCTCGCTATCCTGGAACGTCCATTCAGGCTTGAGCTGGTCCACCATCTCTAGCTTCACTTCTTCATATAGTCTGGCTGGCTCATGCCACCCCATCAGATCCCCGACAGCTTTGGCCAGGACACCCGTCTCAGCCGAATCAGGAATGATACAAGTACCCACACCAGTAATGCTCTGAGTTTCTGGGTTGAAGTACTTCAAAAACACCATTGAACGGCCCTGAGGCAATGAATAGGAAACTGGCATCTCGTAATCCTCGCCAGCACTGTCGGCTGGACGCAAGGAGCCATCACTCTCAAGCACCAAGGTCTCATCAACATCTTCGATCCACAGCCTCAGCTCTTGATACCTATTTATGGTCTTGTTGGCGAACTCCTCGACAGTGTCGAGATAATTCTCGTGACTGATGATCTCGTCTAACCTGGCGGTTTTGTTTTCTCTGTTGGTGACAGTCCACAATCGCACACGGGACGGATCTTTAGCCCCATACCTCTCTGCGGCCATTGTTACAAAGTCACCCATAGCAGTGGTTTTGCGGATTCGGAAGTACATGGGAGATGCAGCTTCTTCTTCGGGAGTAGCGCCGTGGCTCTGCTGCTGCTGCTGCTGCTGCTGCTGCTGTTGCTGACGCTTGTTACCCGTGTTGTCCCACTTAGCTAAATCGTAATCATCGTAATGGCGGAACTGCTTGGTTCCCATGACTTTAACACCCATGTAGAAATGCTGCTCTTCACGTTCCTTCCTTCGTGCTCTTTCCTCTGCAGCCTCGAGGTCAATTCGTTTGGGAATGTAATCGGGTATCACGTCGGATTGAGAAGATAGCACGGTGTCCAGTCGAGACTTCCTGACATACACCAACATGTAAGCACTGGAGTGCCGCTTGTAGTTGAGCTTGTTCAAGGCAATAGGACGCGGGCCCATAGCTACATTGACCATGTTACCTGTGTTAGGGTTGACTTCACCTCCATAGTTCTCTTCCAAAACCTCCTTGAGTGTTGCCCTGGTCACTCTATCGTCATCAAATCTGAACCAGTCTCCGCCCTTTTCAGGCTTGATCAGTGCATAGTAATGACCCGCATTGAGATCTCCGCTATGGACAAGCACGCCATGAAGCTCGTACTCGTAGGGCTCGCTACCGTCAGATGCACCCTCCTCCAAATATGGCGTCAAGTCCATTTCCAGCGGGAACTCGTAACGATCATTGATCTTGATCATACGATCACGCTCAAAATCATACTCGTAACGCTTCAGCTGTAAATGCAAGACTGGAGGGAAAGATTCAAACACGACACCCTTCTTGGCATCCTGGAGTCCGAACCCAGTTGCCTGGTACTGGTTCTCACCATCCAGAGTTTCGACCTGGATATAATCCTTGAAAGAATCCAGAACTCCCTTCATACCCTTGACGTTGAGCTGGATGTCCCAATAGTCCTCAATTCTTGAACTTTCAAAGTCAACATTGACACAGCGCACATAACTTTTCATTTGAGCAACAAAAATACCGTTAAGTGCACCTTCAACAGGGGTTCCCTTCATTTTGCCCTCGAGTTTGTCCATGAGCACTCTATTCAGTTCCTGTACATCGTGTTGAGTGAATGCATCTACCGAGTCCCAGCCAAATGATTTCGTCAATTGCATCGTGCCCACTGGATCATGCGAAGTTTTCAAAAAGTAAAAGATACGCTGCAATGCCGCAGGCACACTATCACCTCTGTCGTTTTCGGTGGGAATTTCATAAACAACTTGTCTGAAAACCTTGGTGAAGTACAGAGATTGCAGCAACGAGTTAAGATAACAGGTTGCACCCTGGTTCTTCAGTCCGACATAACCAGTCATCTTCTTAGAGTTGTAGCGCATAAAGTTGTGCCACAAAACCCCCGTGGGGTCCTTGTAGATGCGTACATATGCACTGATGTTGACCTTGTTGTTGTCAATCAAGGCAGCTGGCTTGTTGCTGAGCTTCAAGGACAAGCGGCGCAGATCGTAGAACCTGGTGAATCCCCAGTCGCGCTCGTCAACATTGAACCGATGTTGAGCTACACTAGTATGGTACACAGATGGCTCGTCGGGGTTCCACATCACAAGACCAAATTGAGCGCAACATGCCCAGTCGTTATTAGTTTCCCCTGACTCTTCACCGTTCTCGCCTTTCTCATTTTCCTCAGTTTCGTTTCCAATCTCAGCCTCAACATCACCATTTTGCTCATCATCACGCTGAGTAGGCTCAACGTGGTTTTCCCCATCCTCCTGTGTGGTATCCTTTGCCGCCACCGCCGCCTCCTCTGTAGGAGTCGTTTCCAGGTAAACTGATACCGTTTCTGCCCGGTTGCCCTCTGGGAACAGCAATATTTTCCACGAAAACCCGCCCAACTCAAATGCAGGTCCATACTCCCTCTCTTTCAAAGCTCTCCAATCTGGGATCTCCCACGTGGTCACCGTCTCAGAAGCAATCTCCAAGTCATCCAATGGAGCCAAGAGGCTAGCTTTCATTGCGTCATCTAGAGTATTAGTATCTTTAACCGCTCCTGTTTTCTTGAATTCCATGGCTACTTACAATCGGTTGCTTGCAAAGTATTGACCGGATGAGCTTCTTCCGAAGAAGCCTTTTCTGCCTCTTCCACCTCCACAACTCTGTCATCGTTTAGAGAGTCTGGGGCCGCAGCTTCGATCGAAATGACATCTTCATCTCCCATGTAGTCATCCTAAATCTCGTTAGAATCATTCCCTTCCCAGAAGTACAGCCTCAGTGCAGACCAACTCTTGAAGAAATAACTTACCATATCCATGGGCGTCTGCGGATGAGCCATTTGCTATCTGTTGCTGCCCTTGCTTTCGTCCGCGTTTATCCCAGAAGAAAGCAAAGAGCAAAATACCAAATTATGAAATAGAGTAAAAGAAGGTAGACGCTGATATCCCTCTAAAGCAACTAAGTGGACACACCGGCCGGTCACAGTATTTGCCTTTAGCCGATACTACCCCAATGTATCAAAAGATCAATGCCCCGCTCACCAATAGCGGCTTTTTCTTTGGAACAAGCCCTTTCTTGCTCCAATACACAAAGAACCGTTCGGTTATGTGTAATGTAAGCGCGTAAGGCTAGGAGCAAATTCAGTCGAGGATGGCAAAACAGCAGACTAGTTGTGCTGTATTGCCCAGAAAGTTATGTGTGTATGCGTGCTTCTTCTTCTTCTGAATTTATTAGTAGGCGTTCAAGATCATCAGAAAAGGTGATCAAATCTTGAGAATCAAGGGAAAAGGGACCGACACTGTCCGACACTGAGCGTGAGGGCTGCTAACAAAATTACTTGGCTGCACAGGCCCCCAGCCAAGCCGCGAACTGTCCGAGATTCGCAGCGCATCTTTATAAGGGGGAGAAAAGTACGATTACGATTACCCAATCGCATCGAATCGAGGCGCGATAAGGGCACGTGGCACCAGCACTTGGGCCGGGCCCTTGATATTCCTATTATAGCATTCAGAATCACTAAAACCACCAAGAAACACCGAGGATATCTATTAGGCAGAAGCACAGCTACTTAGCGTGGTATGTGTATGTGATATATGTGTCTAGAATAATCATACCTGACCTGACCCAGTTCAGTTAGACAAGGACTTGAGACCAGGGATCAACTGAGCTTTTTGCGGTGTGAGAACGCCCGGTTTTCCAAAGTTCTCGTCAATATCCAGCAGAATCTTCAGAGCATTTCTAGATCGCAGGTATTTGATTGTGGGCTGTGGCGGTGGTGCTGCGCTCGGCACCGCGTGTCCAGCTTCCGTCTTTCCGTGACCGGGCAGGGGCAAGAGTCGATGTAGCAGCTCATAGGCAGCGAGAGTGCATCCGAATTGTGGCGAGGATCGCATGACTCTGGCGGGTCCACCCTTGAAGAATGCCGAGAAGCTCTCTTCAGTGAAGATGGTCTTTGCGGCGTGACCTAGACCTGTATAAGAAGTCTGACCCTTTCTTGCCTCCACTTGCAAACGGGTCTTAATGACATCGAAGGGGGTCGTCAGGTATGCTGCGGGGATACCGGCAATAGCACCCGCAACGAGCAGCTGGCCAATGCTCAGAGTGTGGTGTGGACCCTCCTTGAAGTAATCCTTTTTGAGATGCGCATAAGTAGGGAAATAAATGGCCGAGAAGGGAACGTCTCGAAGCAGACATGCAGATGCACCTTTGTAGAGTCCCACTAGACCTAAGTGACGCACAATCCAAATAGCAGTACGCTTGGGCGCGTTCTCAACCGTTTTGGCTACCTCACCCTGGATCTGCAATCTAATCTTGACAATTTCCAATGGGTTGGTGAAAATGACCTGACAGGCACCAGCGGAACCACCAGCGGCAATCTCTGCCCAGAGTGGTAGCGTGCCATCCTTCTGAGTCAATTTACCCCGAACAAGGTCGTTCACTGTCAGCTTGATTGCCTTTTCAGGAGCAACCCCGACCAGTTGCGGGCCTAAGCCTGAGTAAAGTCCCTTAAACCCCTCTCTACTGATGACCTTGGTGAAACATTCCCAAGAATTTTTGTACAATAATGGCTGGCCAGGCTGATGGCCACGCTGGTTCTGCATCCTCGTCTTGACGAGATCAATGGGGTAAACCACAGTAGCACCAAAAGCTCCTGCTAATGATCCCAAGGTGAAGTTGTACGCGCTTTCAAACACCTCGCTCAAGAATGACTTGGGATCAGAAAGAGCGTTTTTCGCCGCCGCGACCTTGATCTTCTCTGATTTCTCGTACCGCGCTGAGGCATCTGTCCAGGCGGGATCAAAGATTTTCCTGAAATCATCTAAACGTAGCCTTCCCGTCGCGTTGCTGAGCGAGACGAAATGAAACAGAATATCAATCTCAAGCGGGGTGAATAGCGAGAACTTCGTTGACTGAGCAGCCTCCGTCATGAAATCCTGGCGAGTAATGCACCCATCTCTGGACTTGGTACATGCTCGCTCTGCAATCAGGTCCACGATATCCACCTGGCGCACAATGTTCAGAAAGGCCCTTACTGATGCATACGACACTTTTGACGTCGAGTATGACAGGTTACATATAGTGTTGAGCGACCCTAACAGATGATCTGACAACTTGTGTGAGGAGGTCTTGATGATGATATCTTGAAACTGCTCGGCAGTGATAAACCCAGTACGAGCTGGATCATAGTGGAAAAACGCTTGTCTGACCCGCTCGCCCAAAAGTCCACTCAACATTTGCGAGAACATCTGGTAACTCAGCTCGTGACGTTTCGACTTGGCACCGATATACAAGCTGACCCACGACGAGTTCCAGTCAATGGGCAGAGCGTCGGGCGACTTGTACGCCTTGTACTTGTTGACGAAATCATCAAAGTTCACCATGCCAGTACCCTCCACGTCGAAAATCTTGAATGCAATCTCGTACTCCGCCTCGGGCTTGTCGAGGAGCTGCTCGAACGCCAACCAGTCACTCAGTGATACCTTGCCCCTCTGTGATCTATCAGCTACCTGGAAAAGTACTGCATAAGAGTTCCTACTGATCTTGTGGTAGTCCTCCTTGGGCGGGGCAATAGCATCGACAAAGTCCTCCACAGTCATGTACTTCTGCCCATTTTCCGCCAACGAGGCGTGCAAGTAGAAAGTACTACTTATAGGACGTAGCAGCGTATCATTAGATACAACCGTACTCGTCTCTGCCATTATGCTTGTTTTGTACTGGAACCTTCCGGCAAGCTATGCTATTCTTGTTCAAAGTAATTTTTTTTTCCGGTTTGAAATCTCGGTTCTTTTCTAGTAGTTCAGCACCGCGGTACTTCGCTCAGTGTCTAAGCAAGCAGGTTTTGCCAAATCGCCTTCGACCTAGCAGTTTCTAGCGGTCCAGTTCTAACTTTTCTAGAGTTCTAAGATTCGTCTCCATATGGCGACCTCCTCTCAGTCTAAGCCTGGATCAGGGATCTGTCAATAAGTAAGAAAAAATGCCGAAATGAGGGGGAAACGGAAGAAGGATGCGGAACAGCCGTTTACCCATACTCGAGGAATAAGTGGGGTATTTTGACGATGGCCCGCGAAAATGACTAAACGGTGGAAAAAAACGCGGGATCGGCGAGAATTGGGGCGATCGTTCTTTGGTTTTACTGCTAGCAGCTAGGCTAAGCACCTAACTGTGTCACAGTGTCTTTTTTTACCTCCTAGCCGTTGGTCCTGAAGCATCGTTCGGCTTTATACTGCAGCTCAGCACTCATACCCTTTTGTGAACTACGTTCGGAGCAGGACCAATTTTTTTGAATTCTCGAGTGTGCTCTGGAATCTCGGCATTGAGCTGTCTCACGGAGGGATAAAGTCGATCTCTACTTCAGCCGAATCGTAAAGCGATATCGCTCAAACTTCCGTTAGAGCGCGAAGAGTATCAGATACCTCGATATTTTAATTCTATAAACTATTATACATTAAGTGTTGAGTGTAAATAAATAAAGTGAAAGTTCCCGTGAGAGCTCACAGAGGCGCCCTTAGCTTGAAGCAGGGGTGGGCCGTGAATCTGCATTGAGCTCCTGCTCCAAATCCTTGATAGCCTGCTCTGTATCCTCATCATGACCCTCCAGGTCTGGGGGTATGGCCTGCATTTGCACCGAGGGCGCGCCGTTGAGGTAGCGCAGCTGCTCAAGCACCTTGATCCGCAGCGACTCTAGGTACTCCTTTGTGTTCTTATTATCGATTTTACCCGACAAGGTTGGGTGGAGCTTGTAGTCAGGCTCAAAGTATTTTATGAATGGCATGCTGGCTGGGAGCTGATTATCCATCTCAACGTCAAGGCAGACTGAGGTCTCGTAAGCCCACAGCCTTGAGACATTACGAGGGGTGTATCCTCCGCCTCCCATTACAATCATGGGGATGCAGAAGGACTTGACATAGCGTACACACTCGCCATGAGCTGTAGTGTTGAGATTAAAACAGCCGAGCCGGTCACAGCCCAAGGAATCTGCTCCACACTGCAGAACAATCGCGCCCGGCTGAAACTTGGTAATAACCGGCTCTACAACTGCCTTGAAGAGCTGGTAGTACGATTCGTCGTCAATGCCCTCTCGAAGCGGCACGTTTAGCGACGCATGGCGCCCCTCGCCTGTCCCCGTTTCGTCAAGATCGCCTGTCCCCGGGAAATACTCACCATTATAGTTGTGGAAGGACAACGTCATAACTCGGTCGGTAGAATAAAACGCCTCTTGCACTCCGTCACCATGATGGATATCAATGTCAATATAGAGAACTCTAGCATGATATCGCAGCAAATTCAGAATTGCCAAAACAATATCATTGACATAACAGAACCCCGAAGCCTCGAACTTCTTGGCATGATGCAATCCGCCGGACCAATTAATAGCGATATCGCTTTGCCCAGACAGAATTTTGCGAGATGCGTCCAAGCTAGCGCCCGCGCATAGGCTGGATAAATCATACATCCCGTCAAATATTGGGCAGTCTGTTTGAATGTTGAACTTGGTCAATGATGACTTGTACCTCGAGACATTATCTGGAGTCACCCGCCGCAGGAACTCAACATAATCTTCGTCATGGAAAGCCATAATCTCATCCTCAGTTGCCGCACGGGGCTTGTACCAGTCCATGAGCTCGTGTAGCCGGTATGAAAGGACCAGATGGTCAGTCAGCATGAGACGAAACGGCTTCATGGGGTGGTTCATTCCATAATGAAACCGGCTCACCTCCTCATTGTAATGATATGAGACTTTCCGTACTCCAGGAACCTTGAAGTCATATAATGGTGCCGCCGATGCTCGTTTTGTATCGTATGTGAGAGTCGGCTCATAGTCTTGAACCACCATTTTTTGATTTCCTCGAGCAGCCACTGAGCATTTCACCTATGAGAACTTTTGTTAAACTTGTTGAAAATGATAGTCAAAAGTTCAATTTGGCATCTCAAATTTGAGAAATTAATTGCCAAATATTGACCTTCAAAAGTTTAATTGTGAAAACGCCGGCCCCGATCTTGACGTTCCAGGTAAGTTAGTAGTAGACACTGATGATCCCTTAGAGGATTAAAGCCAACCTCACACTAACGTTAGATCTCAGCTTCCATCCTCACTGCATAATATCGCCACAATGTCAGGTACGTGTGAACACCGAACGGGATGGAGACCAGTTCTCCATCAAACAAGTCAAGAATGGACAAGGACTAACATGGGTTTCTTCTAGGTGCGGGGTTTGATAGACACATTACGATTTTCTCGCCAGAGGGGCGGTTGTATCAAGTTGGTAAGTTGGACCTTTAGTATTGATCTTGCCAAGAACGACCTAACATTGTTAGAATACGCCTTCAAGGCCATTACATCTGCAAACATCACATCGATTGGTCTGAGGGGCAAGGACTGCGCGGTAGTCATTTCACAGAAAAAAGTTCCGGACCAACTGCTCGAGCCCAGCTCTGTCAGTCACATCTTCAAGGTGTCACCAGGCATTGGTGCCGTGGTTACAGGCCAGATCCCAGACGGCAAATCTTACATTCTAAGAGCAAGGTCGGAGGCTGCTGAGTTCAAGTACAAGAATGGATACGAGATGCCATGTGATGCTCTGGCCAAGCGATTGGCCAACATCAACCAGATATACACCCAACGTGCTTATATGAGGCCATTAGGCGTTGCTATCACCTTGGTCTCTGTTGATGACGAGTTCGGACCCCAACTTTACAAGTGCGATCCTGCTGGATACTACGTTGGGTACAAGGGTACCGCCACGGGGCCCAAGCAGCAAGAGGCTATGAACTACCTCGACAAGAAGCTGAAGAAAAAGGACTACGCCCCGGGAGACTGGAAGGCAGTGACCGAGCTGGCCATCACCGCATTGTCCAACGTACTGGCCGTTGATTTCAGGAAGAACGATATCGAGATTGGGGTGGTGGATGCTGAAGGGTTCAAGAAACTCACTGCAGATGAGATAGAGGAGAGATTAGTGGCAATTGCCGAGCAGGATTAGAGCTTTTTTTTGTTGTGAAACAGAAAGAATGAGAAAATAAATAAGTGTCTACCTTTAATGAATGAACTAACCTTGACGGTTTCTAGAGTTGAACATGTAGTTACAGAGCTCATTTTTGGAGCCCATTGACCGGAACATTGTGTGACACAGAAGCCTTCGGCTTTCGTGGAGAACTTCCCAGTTGGTATCGCGCAAAGAAGACTCCACCAACCGCAACAGCCCCACGCAGTTCTTGACATCCTGCGAGGTCTCCAACTTCTGGATCGACACAGAGGACCATTTCTCGATGAATTGGTACCCATCGTCGCTAGGAATGTTCATGGTCGCATCAAGGAGATTGTATACATGCTGCTCAGGGTCCTCATCCCTGTTGAAATCAGTCTTATCCACCATTAAACTTGACTCGGGCCCATACAAGTGGAACCCGTAAAGCCACACAGTCAGGGCACTGAAATAGACCAGTATGCTCCTGTTGACAATGTAATCCTCGGAAGCCTTGTATTCCTGTCGGGCGCCGCCATTGGTGCAGTATGTTTGACGCAAGAACTGAAGCGCATGCCATAGTGGTAGCTTGTTGGTGTTGAGAACGTTGGATACCCCTTTTAGGGCATTTTGATAGTCTTGTTTCCTGATGTGCCTATTGAAGCGGGATGGACATCCCGCGACAATTTGAGCCTCAGAGATGCTAAACCAAATGGCTATGCTTGAATAGTGATAGTAAGAAAAGGGGAACTCAGTGGGCTCTTCCTCCAGCGAGCACCGGAAATCATTTTTTCTCCAGAAATCCAAAGCGTTTAGCACAGTTTTTCTCCAAGTATCTTTGAAAGCACCCCACCCGACACTGGTGACCTGCAGATCGCGCTGTTGCATAAGAAGGGCTATGCTGACAATGCCGCTGAATAGCACTTTGCGCCCAAATGGGCCAGTGTTGACGGGCTTATTGTTCAGAATCTTTTGCAGCTCTGTCAAAAATGGCTGGTTCGGCGACCGCGGCTTTGTGTTGTCTGGATACTGGTACCACGCAGTATCCGAACAGGGAAGAGAGAGCTGAACCTCGTGAAGCGACAGCATCGACGGGTGTGAGAAGATCGAAGCATCAAAAACGTCCAAAACAAAAGCCATCAGAGCTGTGCGCTTCAACGATTCAGACTGGACCCACCTCTGCCATGGGTCTAGGTCGGAGGGTGTTGTATCTCCAAATAGTACAGATCCTCGTCTGATTAGCTGGATAGTGGTTCCGTGGTGCAAATGAGCACGCTCATGTAATTTTCTTGAAGACATTGACTTTTCATAAACCTCCAGCAACACCAATGATTGAAGAACCCATAGCTTGGCCGGCGGGACAAAATCCAGTGATTGAAAAATCAGAAACCTAAGCCGTTCAGCCACCTTGTAGGAGAAGTGATAAGCTCCCTCGGCGCCTGCACCCAGAACAATCATCACCCACAACAAGCCCGGTGGACATACCTCTGTTTTGAAACTGGGACGATGAACAATTGGGTACTGAGGGCTAATCTTGCTCCAAAACACATGCAAGAAATGTCGCAGCCGGGTAAGCGCTGCATCTTCATGTATACTGACATCCGGCATAAAACCTATCAGTTCGCGTCTCTTGGCGTCATCCAAGACCACGTCGCCCACATCTTCAGGCGGCGACAGCAAGCTGTGGAGGGAGATGGGCGAGTCAAAAAAGGAGGGTGAGACCAATGGCTCTTGTACATTAGCAACCATGGCATCAGAAAATAGCCACCCTACCAAGTCCGGCTCAAACCCCATGCCGGAATCATACATGTCTGTAATATCCATCATGCCACTATTTGCTCCCCCAATTTTCCGGGAGGACATAGTGGCAGTGGTCGCACTCGTGCTCGTGCTGGTTGTAGTAGCGCCCGGGGTTCCTTGCGAGTATGTAGAGTTTGCATAGGCCGGGCGTCTTGAATGCTGAGACTGCTGCAAGAAGAGCTCCAAAGCTGGTGCTGGGGTATATGGTACAGGAGGGGACGTTTGTTGCTGACTTGATTGTAGCTGAATCGGGGCCAACACATTATGATTCTGATTTTGGTCCTGTGACTTGTTTTCCTGTTGAGGTTGACCATGAGCAGCTCCATTTTGTGCATGATGAAAAGCCTTATCTGGGGTCTCGCCGCTCACAGGTGTACTCTGAGCGCTAGTGTTATTAGGCTCGCCGTTAGAGTTTCCATTCATTTTGACACTGCGAGCAACTGAGGATTGTGAAATGAGCGGCGCTGCTTTCTTGTCCTGCCTGTTCACATGCCGTTGGTAGTGCCGCGCTCTCAGGTCCTCCCGGACGAAAGTTCTTGTACATTCTGGCCAGTCACAATGGTATATTTGCTTGGGCTTATGGTTGAGTTGATGCCGTGTTAGATGTTCATGCCGGGTAAACCGTTTCCCGCACCCTTCCTCGTCACACACAAACATCTTTTCAATGATTTGCCTAGGCCGTTTCTTTTTCGAGCCTGACGCGGCATCGCCAGGCTCGAGAAACGCATGTTTCCCATTTACAGTGGCCGCTGAGCTCATAGCGAGGTTCGAGTCTATGCTCCAAACAAGCCCCTGGAAGTCGAATCTGAGGAAATGTAGACCTTTTTATGTCACTCCGCGGGCTTGTGAGCTTATGATACTTTGCTAGAAAATGTCCTCGGCGGCTATCGAGGAGCCGAAACAAGTCAGAAAAAAAATTGCCTCTCTTGTGGGTCGCTAGTACTTGTCAAACGCGCAGAGTGCCTGCTGAATTGGCACTCGCCATCAACTGTCTCTAGACGGAGGGTGAAAAAGTCGACCAGTCAAACGGTTACGGGAATGTTGGAAGCACCTTTAATGAAAAGCGTTGGAGCGCTTCACCAAATTGAATAAATCTAAAGTGACACTGTAATTCTGCCTGTCTTCCTCACTTTCGTCGGGCGTGCTTCGAAGCCTTCGTGCTGTATGCTTGAAGGTTGCAGTCTCGCAGCGTGATTAGATCGGGGGAGGGGGTTCTCCCCGTAGTTGGCCGTCACGAGACCAAACCACCCGCAAAATATTTCAAGTGAGTGGAGAAAACGGTTGATTGCCGATTAGCGTAATTTTTCAGAGTACTAACTAGTTACGAGATCTCTCAGTTTATTGTTACTGCGGACGGTCTCAGAGATAAGTGACAAGACGAGGTTATATTACATTGACGACGTTGGACCGAGTCCACTCTGGACTTCTATGGATCTAACTCAATACTTGAAACATGGGGGAAAATGCCTGGAGCCACCAGTTGTAAACCCACCCGAGGTGTGTTTGGCGAAAAACTCTAACTACGTCTGAGCTGGTCTCGGGTAGAAAATACTCTTCCGGGTATATAGCCTACCCCGACGGTCCGAAACCACTTTTCATTTTATGAGGCGTGCTGCCCTAGCAAGGCGTCGTCGCCAAGGTATAGATAGTCAACAGCTGCCCATTACGATTTGACTCGGCTCGCATAACCACAGCTTCCTGGCCTCTAAACAATGGAAACGTATCCGAACTTTGCCTGGTAAAGTTGACGACACAACGGCTGATTGTTCTTCTGTTGAGTGGCCCCAAACCGTGACTCCGGCCCGAGTTTGTACAGTCTGATACATTTTAGGCTACGCATGTGTCCAAACGTCAAATCGCGTGATTTGTCATACCACCCCCGGGGGGTATAGAGCTGCCGGGCACGTGATTTCTGGCCGATCTTATGCATAGGTCGACCGCGCGCAAAAAAAGTTACACGTAACTTCAACCGAGATCCCGCATCGCAGCGAATTCAATCGTCATTAATTCCCAAAGGTTCACACCCGGCCAGAACGAAGGAATTTTTCCTACCCCAAGATGAATAACGTTGCCCAGAGCCACAGACGGACGGCAAGGCTTGTTCTGAACTGATAACCAACACCTGACAAGCAAAGAGTAAAAAAAAAAACACTCCGATGCGGGGAATCGAACCCCGATCTTCCCGGAACCTCTCTCAAACATGAAAGCGGAACGTCCTAACCGTTAGACTACATCGGATGAAGTTAAGAAATACGCAATTCTTACCTACATAGGCCAAAATTTTACACTTGAAAAAAAATCACGTGACTGAGCTGGATTGATCACGTGTAGCACGTGACTGCTAGTGAAAATAGATAGAGGTCACGTGAGCTTGGGACAACTTTTTCGCTGCCCTGCATTTTGCTCGCTTCACGTTTGCTAGTCTTGTGGCCACAAGCCAAAGGAGGCTTATCGTAGCGGGTGCATAGCTAGTCGAAGCGTTACTTTCAGCCTGTTCATGAAGCAAAAAGCCTCTTTGTGGTAAAATGCGTGCGACTCGGAGTGGTTTGAGTGAGACTAACCACCTCAAGCTGGGTCATAAATTGATCGCGATTAATTGGCGATCCAGGATTCACACCGAAGTTTAAGTGCCAGACAACACCAAAATCGGTGATCAGAAACTCAGACGTGTTCTAATTCTTCTTCAACGGCCATTGCTGCAACAACAGACATGGGTCCTGCCGAAACTGGAGGTAAGTAATCTGAAAGAACCCTTGAATGCTGTCTCCATATCTGGTGATACGTTGCGTTTTCCCTTTGCTAACTTCATGCGACAGAGCTGTTCTCCATTCAACAGGCTTACTACAATGGCAACTACCAGCAGGTGATTGAGCTGGATTTATCAGAATACTCCGAGCCTGCCAAGCTCAGAGCGCGAATCTATCAATTCAGGGCGAAGATAGTACTGAAAAGGGCTGCTGAAGTGGTCACAGAGCTAGAGTCTGAGGCTTCGCCTGAGTTATCAATTGTCAGGGATTACGCGGAGTTTGTTAATTTGAGCAGCACGAAAAAACAGAGCTTGGACAAGATTGAGAAAATCATTGGTGAGCATGGCAGTAATCCAGTGGTGCAATATCTTGGTGGAGTGGCTCTGATGCACGAGGGCAAGTTTAATGAGGCATTGAAGCTGCTCGAAAAGAATGAGGGGGATCTCGAGTGTATCTCACTTCTGGTTCAGTTGTATTTATTGCAAAGCCGTCTTGATCTTGCCATCAAGCAGGTCAACGATGCCAAGAAGTTCGCTCAGGACAATATTGTGTTCAACTTGACCGAGGCTTGGGTCAACCTGGAGGAAAATGGTGATAAGGCACAGAGAGGGTTTTACATCTACGAGGAGCTTTCTGCATCCACTGGTGCCGCCTCCGTTAGATCTCTGGTAGGACAGGCTGCTGCTCAATTGCAGCTGGGCCAGACTGAGGAGGCAGAGCAATCACTGGTTGAAGCTCTCAAAATAGACCCCTCGCACCCTGATGCCTTGGCCAATTCGATAGCTGCCGCAATTTGCGCGGGCAAGGACTATAGCGACTACGAGTCGAAGTTGGAACAGGTTCAAAAGGACCACGTCTCGCTCATTGACCTGTCTCAGAAGAACGAGCTTTTTACAAAAATCGTTGATAAGTATAAGTAGAGTTTATGTTAGATATCGACCATCTTGTCCTCGCCCCATCGCGTTATTTTCTTGAGTTACAGATCTTATTTAAACTTATTCTCGCGCCTCAGCTGTAAACAAACCTCAATTATTTTTCCAAACATTAAATGTAGATAAGCCTCTAGACCTCGAAGTGACAAACTGTATAGAATCATGGTTGAGGTTGTGAAGGTAACGTTAGGCGAGCTGGAGTCCGGAAGCGCTGACGGTAAGCTCGAGACGGCGTTTGGACCTGACTCGCTAGGGATCATTTTGGTGTCCGATCTTGATGCTCGATACCAAGAATTACGCGATAAAGTCCTGCACAGCGCTCAAAATCTGGCCCAGCTTCCCCGTGAAGAACTGGCGAAGCTCGAGGTGCCGGAAGCTTTTTATCTCGTGGGCTGGTCCCACGGCAAAGAGAAGCTGGCTAGTGGGGCTTATGACACCAATAAGGGGTCGTTCTACGTGAACTGCAGCAAGTTCTTCAACCCAGAGGGGGCGCAAGATCTTAGTGAGGTCGAGCATTGTGAAGACAAGTTTCCTTCTTACACCTCGGAAAACAGGTGGCCCTCTGCCTTGTCGTCGTCATTGGTAGCAGCGGAGTTTCAAAATAATCTTGAAGAGCTGTGCGCACTGATGATATCTACTACTCTAGCCGTAGCAAGGGCGTGCGATAGATACGTCGCGTCTCACATGAGTGGTGCTCTCCCACAGGGGTACTTGGAGCGAATAGTTCGTGAGTCTAACACTACCAAAGCGAGGCTCTTGTACTATTTTGCCGATCCGCCGAAATCGAGGCAAGATGACTGGTGCGGGGAACATGTCGACCACTCCTGCCTGACTGCGCTCACCAAAGATATGCTGATTACAGAGTGCGACTCTAACACTGACGGCGGCGAACTAGCCGAGAATACGGAGAACAAATACAGTGAGGATACTCTTTACGGTCTGTACATCAAGGACAGGACCGGGAACGCGCATCGCATCATCATTCCAGAGAATTGTCTTGCGTTCCAAACAGGAAGTGCTCTGCAAAGTCTGACTGGTGGCAGGTTCAAGGCGGTCCCTCACTACGTGAGGGGAACGACGATCCCTGATACAGGTAGAGCCACTCTTGCGGTGTTTTGCCAGCCATCGCTGCAGGATATGGTTTCCCAGACGCAAAATTTTGCACAGTATGCCACTGATATTTTAAATAAGAATCATTAGTTTTTTGCATACATGTTTTGTCACTAAGAGGTCTTGGATTTTCATAACCGCGAGATAGATGGGCCTGCAATTGAGCGATGAGGCTGCTAGCATCACGCACTAAGGATGGACCTCGCGGAGACGGAGATGCTGCCCCAGAAGACTTTTCCTCTCTTGATAATTGTAGTTTGAGTTTTTGGATCTGCAGGCGGAGAGCGAAAAGATCCGTTAACCGTTAATGCATGCTCGCGGAAACCTTCCGTTAGTTTAGCTCTATTCTCTCGCGTTAACGCCCAGATCGTAGTAGTGTTGTGCTTCGATTGGCAGAAATCCTGATGAGAAAGAACTCAACCAGCAAAGACCAAAAGTAGCATCGCGGACCATTGGCGTCCTCGTCAACCCCGCGGGAGACCCCTGTTAGTCTGGAACCGCGCACCATTGAAGAAAAAAAGCACTCAAAGCTAGTTTTTATAACGTTAAGTCACTAAGATTCACGAGGAGGTGATGGCCAAGATTGCAAAAAGCCCAACAACCCCGAGCACGACCTCGCCGAGGAGATCGTCCGTCAAATACGACTGGCCAATGTGAAGAAAAGCCCCTGCAGCCGTATCGCTAATTTCGCTATCGATCCCATATCTACAGCACAATTAATAACAATCGGGGCCCGGGGTTCAGAGCTGAAGAACGGCTCTGTAAACTCGAGATTAACGGGATCTGCGCCAGGCGAGTGTGACCACTGACCGATGACCCCGCTGAAATGAAAAAGTTGGGTCTTCTTGGCAGCCCTTGTTGATGTGTCATCTCAACTGATCATCTCATCTTCTATAACAGGTGTGTGTCCAAACAGGCTCTTGGTCGCGACGACTCGCATTAAACGACGAGCAGAGCCTGGAGGGACGTATAGGGACCTAAAGGGACCTATAGGGAAGCCGGCGGATTGCCGCAGGTAACCGCTCAAGTGTGCAAATTGGACAAGAAACAATGGCGCATATACGAAAATACGAAGAGGAAAATCCATTTTTTTTTTTTTTTACTTTTGATGAAGTTATTATTCTCTCTCTGTTAAAGTCAATGAATATTATTTGTTCTACTGAGTTTTGGTGACCCCTGCTAGGCTGATCTTTTTAGGTGGCTTGTTTTTCTTTCTTTTGATCCGAGAGATTTTCTTATCTTGAGCAGCCACTGGGCCTCCAGGGGCTCGAGATATCAAGATCCTGCTGACCTCCCAACCTCAAGAGTTAAGGTGAGACAGAAGAGCTCTCAAAGGGAGTAATAAGTCGTGTCGACACGGTTAAAGCTCATGTGCCAAATTCGCTGTGCGATGTTGCCTCGCTAGACTAAGACCATGCTTACATGTGCGATCTGGATTTGGTCAGCCTTCTCAAAAGAGCCAAACCTCGCTAAGTGCATCCATCCGCTCAAACTCTGCTGCAGCGCCGACAAAGACGCGAGCTTGCGGGTTTTAGGTTCCGTGAATTTACGAGTAAAGCTAGGCTCGGAGAAGTCTTTTCAACTGGGGCCGTCGTCGAGGCACCGGTTGCACTTATGTTAGGCTTTTCGTATGGTCTTAGTTTTATCAATACTGGGGGCCAAGAAAAAGCGCCCCCAAGTCTCCCTGGCAACGCAATTGTGCGTTGACAATGGCGAGTCCGCGCGCGGGAAGTAAATAATAATGTCTTGCTTGACGTTAGCTAACTTAGCGATATTTAAATAAAACCACGCTCGAGTTAAAAGCAGCCAGCACTAAGCCAGGAGGAGGGCTCGATTTTGCGAACCTGCAACTTGCTGCAAGATCCAAATTCCAAAACTCCTCGCTAACAACCTTGGCGAAACTTTCCCCTTTTTGGTTTCAATTGGGGTATGGGGAAATTTGTTGCCCCCCTTGGAGCTTTTTGCTTTCTGTGTTACCCTCTGGCACTGAAGCTAGCAATTGCAACTTTGACATTTATGCCATCCTTCCGAGCGCCAAAAGGGAAACATTGCAGTATGTTGCAGTCGGTCACAAGTGACTGATCCCCAATGGCTACTGCGGCATCCGCTTATACCACTTTACATGTAACTTATGTGCTCTTTTCTAACAGCCTTTCGAGGTTGGGCCGAGCGAGCGGCTCTTTCTGTCTACCTGTGCATTTAATCTCCGATCGCTCGTCAATGGAAGCTTTATTTGTTTGTTTTGGCTGTCTTTTCTTTTGGTACCACCAAAAAACAAACCTTAACACGCAGGCTCGCGCGGACGTACGTGGTAGTGCAAAATCTCTAAATTGGCTCCGCTCCGTGAAAAATAAATCATGACCAATAATGCTAAATTGGCCCCTAGCTGGGATGCATCACGGGCACCTGAGAATCAACTCAGGAAAGTGCTATCTCTTTTTCTGCGGCTAAACGGTCAACCTCCAGCCAATACGACATGTGCAGCTGGTTGGTTAGGCTGCCGGCAGCTTCCCAGCTTTTTATGTTTAGCTTGGGCCCACTATGCCCACGACGCTAGCCGCTAGCGCTATGTCTATTTCCTTTTTTTTCCCTCTCCCTCTAATAGCTCGTTCATTATCTACATGCTTTTGGTCTCCATTCGGCTTGTCTGGTTATCGCGGACAGAGGGTTCTCGGCTATACTGGTTGTAGTACCCACTCTTTCACGTTACTTGTACAGAAGGCCTGTGCCTGCCTGCAGGGTGTTGTGTACTCCACCACTAATTGAGTCTCTTTCTCTCTCTCTCTCTCACCCTCTGATAAAGTCGAGAGAGCCCTGCCTGCTGTCCTGGCAAATACTCAAACTTTCTGCCCTCCTTTTATACTATCTTTCTTTTGCTCCTGAGTCTAGCTCTGAAACTTTAAAAGAAGCCAAAGGTGGGAGACGGATAAGGTTGCGAGTTCCGGCAAAAGGGGCCGAGAGAGGAATTGGCTGCACAAAAGGGTACATCTTGGCTGGAAAAAAAACTGAGCAATTGACAAAAGCATAAAGAGAAGAAGAAACACTTTTGCCAACGGAACACCACCAGACGACCAGAAAGGCCGGCCCTTTCTTTTGCATGCTGAAAGCTTAGCAGGCTCAGCTTGTCAGCATTACCCAAAAGGGAAAGACACACTTCCATTTTCCTCGTGTTCTTCCTGGTGTTCTTCCTCGTGTTCTTCCTGGTGTTCTTCCTCGTGTTCTTCCTCGAAAAAAGCCGACAAAAGGAGGCCCAAGCATCAGCATTCATCTTTTTCACAAAAAGCATCCACAGTATTTAAGGAATTGAGCATCTTTGGCTGGACCCAAGAAGCAGGACCAATCCCACGTTATCCCTTATCCCATTGACGAACAACAATGAGTACAGCAGCCACAGAAGTGAAGCGGAGGCGGGGCAGACCGCCAAAGAAGACGCCTATTGATACGCAGACCATGAGCATCAAGCCCCGAGTGTCAATGCCAAGTCAGCATGCATACGCACCATCATTCTCCTCCTTTCAGTCCAGAAGCGCAACCTCTACTCCAACTCCAGCTAGTATTGCGCTACAACCCGTGCCTCTCACAACAGCATCTCAATTGGCAACGGCGACGACAGCCGAAGCACCAGCAGAATCAGCAGAGCACAAACCCGCAGCAGATGGTCTTGGAATATATTTTTCCAATGCCGTCGACCCAGCTGCAATGACAATAGGACCAGATCATCAACAGCATCAACAACGACAATCACAGACTTCCCTTGGGCCTTCAGCATTTGAGAGTGCCGGCGATTTGGACGCAGGTTTGCCTACCACTATGGCTCCTAGCATGACCACTTGCAACATCACATACGGCGCCCCCAACCCTACTCTGGCCACTTGCATGGACACAATGAGCCCTAGTTTTGATTCCAATGTTCAGCCATCGCAGCTTATGAGTGGCATTAACGCCGAGAGACACGATGTCACTGATCACGCCTCACCCACAAGGGGCGGCCACATGAGGGACCATAGCATGAGTGACAATATCGGCTCAAATGGTATCAACTTGGACATGAACAACTCAACCACGACAAACAGGCACACCGGCATTTTCAACCACCCTAGCATTAGCATCAAGCATCCTAGCATGACAATCAACACAAGCATTTACAATCAACCACATCATGGTCGCAGGAGCAGCGTTCAATATCAACAGCATCAGCACGGCCGCAGCAATAGTGTTCAGTTTGAGCTCGGACGTAGCAACAGCATTCAGCATCAGCATCAGCATCATCAGCATCAGCATCACGATGAGCATCAGCATCAATATCAAGACCAGCATCAGCATCAGCATCAGCATCAGCATGAGGACAACCACCAGGACCAAAACCAGGACCAAAACCAGCATAAGCATCAACATCAACAGAGCCGGCGCAACAGCACTAGTATACTGAATCACAGCCGCAGCAGCAGCATTCACAAGAGCTCTACTACAGACTCCCTGAGCCAGCTCAGTATATATCCTGGCCTGAACCCTGACTTCACCTTCAAGAAGATGAGCACCAACAATGCAGGTAGCATCCCGGCCAACCACCATGATTCCTTCATGAACCCAAATTTCACGGATATTAGAAGCCTGAGTATCCCCACAAATGTCGAGCCTCGAGATAATTACCTGACTCGGACAATTGTGGCGCGACACAGATCCTCGAGTTCAATCCACTCGCTTCATTCCCCGACCCACTCGAGGCACTCGAGGCACCATTCCAGAAACTCAAGCATCTCCAACAGTCCAACAAAGCGACGAATCAGCTTGAGCATCTCTGAGGGGCGAGCAATTGTCGAGCCGGCTTTCGACAAACGTGTATCCCTAGAGGCGTTATTTCCTGAACTAAGCAAACAGCAGCAGCAGCAGCAGCAGCAGCAGCAGCAGCAGCAACAACAACAACAACAACAACAACAACAACAACAACAACAACAACGCTTTTCGCATAGGCGAGACTATTCCGGTGAGATTTCTGCCGACTCAGCCGAGCGTGGTTCAACAACTGGTCCTGAAACTGACATTTCGGAGTCTGAATTTGAGGACACCATGGTGGCAGTCCCCATCCCAGTGACATCGGCAGGCTTTGGTCCTGTCCCTGGCACTTACCAGGGAATTGCAATATCAGTCCCCGTTTCAGCTCCAGGGTACGCACCTGTACCGGGGCCCGTGACCGCAACGAGACGTATCGCAGCCAGTGCAGCCGCCCGAGCCAAGAACAACCTGCGCTACCAGTTTGCAGATGCTCGCGAAGCGTTGCGCAAGGCGCTCAACCGCAACGAGGCAGTGACCCAGTTGTAATTAATTCGAGACAAATGTTCTCTTGCCGAGAAGTAAAGAAGTGTACTATCAATCAAATTGCATTGTTACAATCTCCGAAAGAACAAGTCATGTTGAAGGTAAAGAAAAAAAGTACTACATAGTAGATAATGGGGACCCTCTTTTGCAGAGTCGACACACTGAACTTTGTAAAAACTTCTGGTTCTAATTCATCTTGGGAACAGAGTAGACGAACATGAACCTAGTCCTTCGTTGCAGGCATCCCGTACAAAAAATGTCATAAGAGCACTAACAACACAGGAAGGAAGGAAGTTAGAGAAAGAAAAAACAAGGAAACAAAAGCCTGGTAAAAGTCAAAAGTAACAAAACATTTATGTGTCGGAGGGTCAGTCTTGTAGTTTCCTCATTGATAATAATAACATCGATCGGGCGAACAACAGTGAAAAGTTCCAACGGCGATAACCACCTAAAAATCACTGTGATATCAGGGTGGCTCGGGTGACGTAACGAAGCGTTGTTGTAAGTGGCCCCACTAAAGCTACAGAGTTAGCCTCAAGCTACCGGTTAAGTTAGAGATCGGTTACGAGACTCCACTTCATAGAACAGCTCTGACATACCACGAAGATTCTCATGGTTCTCATGAATTGTAGTGAGAACCGAAAGGTCTCTAGAATCCAAGCTGTTTACAAACAGTATAGGACCCTTCAAGGTACCAGCCGGCAAAACAACCAATATAATGCTCAACGGTTGAGCACCCGCGGTCTCACGTATCGTGTCCGCAGTGACAGTTAGCTTCAGATCCTTCTTACGCTGGAAGATACCGTAAACCTGTGAACAACCTTTTCTGGAACAGTAAGCTTTTCCCTGTGAGCTACGCCCGCAAACTCTGAATGGCGACTCCGACTCTCTTCTCCTTTCTGATGGGGCAGCAGACTGTGGCAGCTGATCGCTCGGTGAGATTAAGATTGCACTCAGCTTAGCTAAGCTGAGATTACACGGTCCGCGCTTCCAGCGGTTAATTACGCAATGATTACTAGCCTCAGACTGTCTCGAGACACTCGACTCTCGCGCGCGTCACCGGTCGCCATTGGAAAATATTGAGCCACAACGTTAGGAATAGGTCAAGCAGGTGGCACAAGAGCTCATTGGATCAAAACGCCTTTCACTAATTACACAGAGAGCCCAGGGTTCTACCTTGAAAAAGCAATCAGAATACCTCTTTCTGATCTACAAGCTAGGTAATAACGTTACAGATCACCGACATTTTAATTTGCACGCTTTGCACTAAAAAAAAGATGGAGAAGGAAGATGTTCGACGAAGGCTATCAATTGTCACTCCGGGAATGCCACCTCCGCTTCCATCAACATCAGGGAAAGCAAACTTCCCACCTGCACCTTTACCTGGACCTGGATCAGGCTCAGGGCAAGGACTACCAAACTCGCCTAGCTCACCATACCCGGCACTGACCCATCGCAAGCATAGAAAGAAGAACTCACAGGTTTTGATCCCGCCAATACAGCCACGCTCGGCAGGACCAGATACGTCGGATGATGAAAAGGTAGATAGCCAGCCCTCGTCGCCGCTCCAGGGAGGACGTAGCGGCGGCGGCATTGGCGGCAGTAAGAAAAAATCCGTGGCATCCAACGCGTCCCTTTTGATAGGCGCCCAGTTTTTTGCTAAACTTGTCACGTTTGCTCTGAACCATCTGCTGGTCAGGTGGATAGGGCCGAGAATGCTCGGCGTGAATGCCCAGCTGGAGCTTCTGTGCTCGTCTATATTGTTCTTTTCGAGAGAGGCGGTCCGGCTGTCGGCGCAGAGAAAGTCGCTGGCAGGTACTACGGCAGATGTGTACCGGTTCGAGGGTGGAGTTGTCAAGGGAAGCTTCAGCGGCACAGTTCAGGAGGTAATCAACTTGGGGTTTGTTCCTATCGCATTGGGTTTACCCTTAGCATTGGCGATTTCGGCCTTGTTTCGTTATGGCATGTCGGATCAGCACAATGCTGGAATTGCAGTGTTGCTTTTTGCAATTAGTGCTGTGGTAGAGCTGGTTTCCGAACCATTCTTTTTGGTCTCGCAGCTGCAGATGGACTTTAAGGCTCGCGCATCAATCGAGTCTGTGGCCATTTTCTGCCGGTGCATTCTTGCATTCTCACTTACTTTGGTAGCCACTAAATGGGCATTTGTCGGTACGGGCCCCAAGGAGAGCGGGGGGATAGAGGACTACGTAATTATTGCATTTTCACTGGGCCAGCTGGCCTACAGCACGGTACTTAGCGGCTTGTACATATACAATGGGTACCTCACTACCCGCCACCGCCAGTATAAGTACATGCTCCAGCAGATCTGGACAGAGTCATCACAGGGGGAGTATTTTGACAAGGATACAAAAAAGTTGTGCGTGTCATTGTGGCTGCAAATGATATTCAAGTTTTGTTTGTCTGAGGGAGATCGGTTCTTGGTCTCAGTGATGCTTCCAATTGCCGAGCAGGGGGTTTATGCACTGGTAGGCAATTACGGGTCCTTGCTTGCCCGCTTGGTGTTTTTGCCAGTCGAGGACGCGCTGCGCAACTATTTCTCCAAGGCTGAGAAGATCAATAGTAGCAGGGTGCTTAGCAACGTTTTACGACTATACTCATACCTGAGCATACTTGCATTGACATTCGGGCCCTTGGTAGCTCCGTTTTTGCTCTCGTTTATGGTATCGAGCGAATGGCTACGTACGGATGCGCCTGAGGTGCTCGGGGTTTACACCTGTTACATACCCTTTATGGCTTTGAACGGATCTTTGGAGGCATTTGTTCAATCAGTCGCCAGCATACAAGCAATCAAGAAGCAGAGCTTACTGTCAGTGCTGTTCTCTCTGGTGTTTATTGTATCCGGGTATGTTCTCATGAGAGTCTTCGGATGGGGCGCACGAGGACTGGTTTTTGCTAATATGATCAACATGTCCTTGAGGATTGTGTATTGCCTTTCGTTCATTCGGCAGTATTTCGGGTCATGGGCATGGCTCAAGGGAGTTATCCCGAAAAAGTACCCCGCAATGGTATCTGTTGTTGTCGCCTTGGGTGCATACGGTCGCGTGGGCCCTGTAGCAAGTTTCACGCAGTTCTGTACCCTGGGGACGTTAGGCATGGTGCTGCTGGCGAGCATTGCCTATTCTGAACGCGGCAATTTGAGATGAGGCTTAATAGTAGCCCCACCGTGTAACAGCCGCAGAGTTCGAGTAAATCGGCACGATACGACTTTGATCAACGATTCAAAGCTAGCGCTGGAAAATTTTTGATTATTCAGATCACGATTAACGCACAGCTTTTTTTTTTTTTTTTGTTTTTTTTTTTTTTTTTTTTTTTTTTTTTTCCTAGAAAACACCAAAAAACCTTTTCCAAAAATAAGCAAAAGGGTGTTTAAAAGGCACCGAAAAACTGGGGGGGGTTTAAAAAGGGGAAAGCCCAATGGGAAAAGTACAGAAAGGGGGGGGGCGGCCGGGAGGGGGGGGGGGGGGTTCATTACAAG